>CAUYQG010150478.1:0-15442 GCA_963574415.1 Tarsius wallacei | reverse complement strand
GGCAGTTTCCCACTACTGTCAATCCCTTTCTTATAGTATTATGATAATTGTTCAAGGTCCGCTTATGAGTGAGAACATATGGTACTCTGTTCTTTGTTTCTGTGACAGACCACTGACTCTGATGACCCTAAATCCATCCACATTGCTGCAAAGTCCATATGTTTGTCTTTCTTTATGGCTGCATAGTATTCCATTGTGTATATGTACCACATTTTTTTAATCCAGTCCAGCTTCGATGGACAGCATGGTTCATTCCATGTTGTTGCTATTGTGAACAGAGCTGCAACAAACATGCGTGTGCAGGTATCTTTTTTGGTAGAATGACTTGAGTTCTTCCGGATATATTCCCAATAGGGGGATTGCTGGGTCATATGGAAGGTCAATTTCCAGAATTTCAGCTTGTTTTTTTTAAAAGTGTCCATTTCTTTGGAGAATTTTTCATTAATGTCCTGAATAGTTTATTTAAAATTTCTTTATATTGGTTTTCAATTTTCTCCTGAAGTTATTTTTTTTAGAGACGAGACTCCATTATGTTGCCCAAGCTGGTCTTGAACTCCTAGTCTCAAACAATTCTCCTATTTTGGCCTCCCAATGTGCTGCAATTGCAGGCATAAGCCAAAGTGCCTGGCTTATTTATTTACTTATTAATTTTTCATCTTTAACAATACCGACTTTTTAAAAAGGAGGCTGGGCACAGGTGGCTCACATCTATAATTCCAGCATGTTGGGAGGCCAAGGTGGGAGGATTGCTTGAGCCCAGGAATTTGTGACCAACCTGGGCAACAGAGTGAGATCTCCATCTCTACAAAAAATTTAAAAATAGCCTGTTGTGGGTTGTGCATCTGTAGGCCCTGCTATTTGATAGGTTAAGAAGAAGGCTCACTGTGCCCAGGGGGTCATAGATGCCGTGAGCCATGATGACACCGCCATATCCCAGTCTGGGCCACAAAGTGAGACCCTGACTCAAGTAAACACATTAATAAATAAATACAGAATTCAGGCCTGTTGTCTTATGAAACATTCTGTAATTTTGATTTATCTAATTGCTTCCTTATAAATAGCTTCAGTTTATACATTTTTGCCAGAATACAATAATAGTTAATATTATATACTTCACATTGTGTCATGTCAAGAGGTATATATCCCAGTTTATACTGTTATTGCTGATACCAAGTTTGATAATTTGATTAAGGTGGTTCCCACCAGATTTAATCACTTAAAAAAATACACCTTGAGAGTATATTAACATTCTAGTCCCCAACTTTCACCTGTAGCTTTAGTACCCATTAATCATCCTTGCCTATTAATTATTTTATCCATAGTTGCAAAATGGTGGTTTTATAATTCTATTACTAATTATATATTTATTACTCAGTATTCTTCTGTAAAAACAATTCTTTCCTGCTGCCTCCCCTCTCCTTTTCTGTGAACTTGTGGAAACTATTTGTTGTTCAATGTGTTAAAATCCATTGTAATCATCTTTGTTTTTGATATTTTCACTTCTCAGATTTGATCAGTAGAAACCCTTTTATGTCTCCACTAGTCTTTATGAATTTCCTTGCTTTCTGGTGCAATAATTCACCTTGTTCTTTCTCTCACCCAAACCTTTAATAAATCTTTTCTTCAGAGGACTAGTTCTTTTTACTGGAAAATTATATTTAAAACCAATAATTGTCGAATTCTCTTGTTTACTGGAGAAGTTATTTTACTTATGTGTATTTATTTGTCATTTACTTGCAATGCTTCTTTTCTGTTGTTTTGTGGTATCTATGTAAAAGTCACATGAAACTGAACACCATGTTTAGCATTCTTGGGCAACTAGCTCAAGAATATTGTGAGGAGAGGGGTTGGAGTTAGTAATTTACTGCTTTAATCCTAGTAATCTATTCCAGAATCCCTTTAAACCAAATTTATTGTGTTTCTATCCCAGGAGACTTTCTCTTTTCACCTTTATTTTTTTTTATTTTTCAGAGAGAAGGTAGTTCCAGCAAAAGATGAACATAGCTCAAAGAGAAAGCTCATGGGTCCTCATTTGGTTATTGTTCTCTGCTCTTCTGACTTTGTTCTCTGGATTAAAAGTCTGGGTCAAATTAAATAAAGATAACACACATGGTAAGTTTTTTTGTGTGCACTTCTATGGCAAAGAATAGGCCCCACAGAGATGTTTCCAGCTTTCTCTGTGGCTACCCCCGCCCCATTCACACTCTTCCTAATAAAAGGTTGTAGGCTAAGGCTGTGAAGAAAATAAAATAAGACTGCTCTTTGAAAAAGAAAAATATTAAATTGGAAGTATGAGTCTCCTATTCGAAGAGGAAATTAGCTAAAAGCTTAAAAGGAACAACAACAAAAAACTAAGACAATAGCTTTGTGGTTTGGGATTGGATACTATGGAATTTATCACTTGGGTCATTCTCTAATCCTGTATCCTGAATCATATTCTTTAGCCTAAGAAAAGAAAGGGTCATAAAATTACTTAAAGTGTTTCTATTAAAATCCAAGTTAGGTATTAGAGTGACCGCCCGTCTCTGAAGCTTGTGTTACACTAAGTGGAGCAGAGCAGGAGAATTCTCATCTTTATCAAAGGGAAATCACAGGCTCTGCTGCCTTGGTATAGAATCAACAGTATTGTTAATGTGCAGGAGCAGCATAAGTTTTGCATGGCTTCACCTTAGCACAGCTCATGTGTTAGCTATGTCTCTTGATATCAAGGGACAAAAATCCAGCACAAACCTGCTCAAGGTTAATAGACCTTCTTAGTTTACATAAGTGGGAGAGAGTAAGTGGAGTGGTATTCAGCATGACTCAGTTCAGAGTTAATTGGTGGATGCTCTATCTTTCTCCCTGTATCCTGCCATCTTAATCCTTCCCTCTCTGCTTCCCTAAGTTTTCAGCCCTACTTATCTTTGCTTAGCTTTACTCTATCTGCCAGCATATATCTCCACGTGGTAGTGAAACTCACCAAGCAGCTCCAGCTACCTACCATTCTAGCTCCAATGTATCCTAAGGAAAGCTCCTTCTACCTCATCAAGTCAATGAAAGATCCCAGAAGAGGACTTTAGTCATGTGCTCACACTTAGGCCAATCACAGGGCCCAGGAGAAAGGAATTCTATGAATGGGAGGGGGCCTACATCACATGTCCACTTCAGTGTAGGAGGTAGGAATCTGCACATGGCACTCCCAATAGAACAACATGATTGAAGAGGTGCAAGACTATTTCACAAAGGGAGGGAAGATGCATAAACAAAACAAAAACAGCATGTACCCACTACAGCTGAGCTTTCGCAACAGCAGTACCTTGGCCTAGAATTGATGGGGTGAGTGTGGCATTGCTTTGATACATGTCAGATGTTGCAGCATATCAATAATAATATAGCAATGGCTTTTCATAACCATATCTTTCATGGCATCAGAGACTGACCAAGAGAGAGAACTGGAATAGAAGAAAAAGAAAACGAAAAATACTGAAAAAAGTGTCATTGAATTTAGGCTAAATTATACATTATCAATCCAAGAACCACAATGATTTATTCAAAAAGTCTGTGTGTTCTTTGGTTGTAGCTTGTTCCACATCCTCATCATTCTGGGACCAAGGCTGAAGGAGCAACTTCCATCTGGAACATTCTGTTCTTGTGGCAGAGGGAGAAGAAAGAAGGCAGAACCATGTGATAGTCCTTGAAACTTCTGAAGTGGCGCTATTATTTTCACTCATGTTCACCTTTCACTGGTCAGTGCAAGTGTGGTGCTCAACCCTGACAACAGTGGGGTAAAAAGTGTATTATTCTTCAGGGAAGATGAGTAGAGGGACCTGGTAGAAATAGTGCAATAGAGAGAAGCAGCAATTATTTTGCATTTAATAAAATTTACCACAATTATTAAAAGGACAAAAAAAAAAAGTCTCTTTGAGCACATGTGAGCTATCCCTAGAGACTCCTATAAATAGCTTGTCAGTGAATTTTAAAAGATGATCAGAGCTATAGTTTCTCTGATGTGCCACCCATCAGAGCCAAAGAGATACCGTTTATATGATTGGCCTAGGAAAATACTGAATAGACTTCACATGAGCTAAGTCCATGTGAAGATTGTATACATCTTCCATACTTCAATAAAGAATGACTTATTCTTAGGGTGACAATATTCACTATCACATGAACTGGGATACTTATGAGATTGAAAAGGAGCACTCTTGATAATTACATTGGGCCAACTAGTAAGCCTTAGGAAATCAGGACCTATAGTCACTCTACTTGTATAACATCTCAGTACCATAGAGTATAGTAACAATTTTTTATATTCTAATTTATTTGCTTCCAAAGATAGGTCCCTCCATTGGGTTCACCAAAATTCTAGAGAACACTGTTAAAGATAAAGCTTTCTGAAGCCTTATCTATAGAATTAAAATCTTCAGGGCTGTATGTGGCAGCATATATTGACATCAAGGCTTCTCCATGCCAGTAATCTCCACTTCTGGCCTCTCTTGCAGGAATTGGTACTTCCTGTTCCAGTAACATGAAGTTTAGCCATGTGACTTGCTTTGGCTAATGAAATGTAAATGGCGTGAAGCTTATTTGTAGCAAAAACTACACAAGTTATGGTGGGTTCCACTGTCTCTCTTTTCCATATGCAGGAAGATTAGTAACATTTTTAAAAAATAAGGGCTGCTCCTTTAGGCTTTGTTGGGGCTCACAAAATAATACCCCAAAATGAAGACTTCAAATGTAAATTTTCTTGGTGACTTTCCCCTCCCCTCCTCATTCTCCCTCGATGCTAGCCATGGAAACTAGAATTCCTCTTCTCCAAGGTAAGTCATAGAAATCAGAGTTCCTTTCCCCTAAAGGCATCCATAAAACATAGAAATATCACTCTAATCTTCCTTCACCTTTCTAATAGCTGACCATGAAGTAATTAAGACCCTCATTTCAGAGGGGTCTGACCCTACACCTAGAAGAAAGAAATGCTACTTGGAGAGGCCAAGAAGAGTTTGAACAGACAAGCCTTGTTGAGTTCCCTCACTCAGTCTGTTAGTACTAGATCCATCATACCCTTCTTGCCCAATCATATTTCTTTTTTTTTTTTTTTTTTTTGAGTTGAAGTCTCACTCCATCACCCAGACTGGAGTGCAGTGGCCACTCCCGGCCACTGCAGCCTCAACCTGCTGGGCTCCCGTGATCCTTCCGCCTTAGCCTTCCAAGTAGCTGGAACTACAGGCGTGCGCTACCACGCCCGGCTAATTTTTTGATTTATTGTAGAGATGAGGTCTCGCCAAGTTGTCCAGGCAGGTCTCGAACCCGCGGGCTCAGGCAATCCACTCACCTCAGCCTCCCAAGGCGCGGGATTACAGGCTGAGCCACCGAGCCCGGCCCAATCATATTTCTACATGGCTGTTTATACTTCACTGAACCCAAGCATAAAAATGGATAGTTTTCCCTGTATCTTTGAGTCTTCATTCTGAAAGCTCCTGTATCGCACAAAAGTAAGATCAAATAAATTTGTCATGATTTTCTCTTGTTAACTTGTTTTTTAGTTATAGGAGTATTGGCTATGACCTTTATAATGAAGAAGAAAGGGGTCATCCCCTTTCCACCCCCACATCCCCAAATGAAGAGGACATGGATTATAGCCACAGCCACCCCTAAAGGAGCATGTGACATGAACAAAAATCAGCGTTTGTTGTAAGTAACTGCAATGTGTGGTGCATTTATTTCTATAGCATAGCCTGATAGAATATGTCTATATGTGATTTGAAAACTGTAAGTAGATTCTTAATTTATGTTATTCAATATTTAATTCCATTTTTATTCTAAGCATGTCACATAGGACATACTACAGATTTTGTGTTCAATAAAGGGTTAATAAATTTTTTTCTTTTGTCTGATTAGTCGTATTTATGGTAGTATTAGATTCACAATCAATAATCTGCACTAAATAGTTTGGGTACTGTCTTGTAGTTTTGTTTATTTGTGTGTTTTTTGATACTAGGAGGAATACATGTACACTGTAACCAATTTAAAAGAATAAATGAGAATAAAAAAGAAAATAATCACATATGGTCCGCCAAACCAGAGATTATCATTAATACTTCAGTTTATTTTCAAGCATTTCCTAAGAATATTTTAGTTATTTAATCATACTATACTGTATTAAATATTATTTGGATTTATTTTTATATGAGTATATCTATCGTTTCAAAATATGTTACAAAAACATTTTTTTAAAGATGTGGGGTACAATTCAGGTTTGGGTACATATGTGGGCCTCCCTTTAATCCCCACCTCGCCTGGTTTGAGATTGGGTACCCTTATTGATGTGTGCCGCCCCCATTACAAAAACATTTTGATGGATATACAGAATTTCAATATATCAAAGTAATAATTGACCTAACCCTTCCCAATAACACAATTGAATTATTTCCAATTGTTATTGTAATTAACGTTATTATGGAATACCTTTGTACTGAACCTTGGAGGGATCTCTAATTATTTTTTTCATATACTAAAGTCCTGGAAGGTGAATTACAGAGTCAAAAGGCACAAGCAATTTTAAGACTTTTAATAGTATTGCCAAATAGATTTATGGATCAGTTTTACCGACTTATAAACCCACAAGCACATACTTCGCTGAGCACTCACCAACATACCTGATCACTATTTTAATCTTTCCAGTTGGAAAAGCAAAACTAAACTCATTGCTGTAATTTCCATTTCTGATGAGCTTGAACGTTTTCTTATGCTTGTTAGCCATTTTCTCTTTATATGCTTTATGCTGCCATAATCTGAATATAATTGGTCCACGGGACTTTTTATTCAAAGTTCCCACCAACTTACAAATGATCTTTTAGAATACATCTTGTTTGAAAGTTAGAAGCAGTTTATGCTAAATATATGTTAGGGTGAAACTAGAGATAGCACAGTCCCAAACCTGCTATAAGCATTCTCCAGTAGAACTTTCTGCAAAATTGGAAATGTTCTGTGCCATCCAGGGTGGTAGCCCCTGGCTGCATATGGATATTAAGCACTTAAAATGTGGCCACTGTGACTGAGGAACTGTATTTATAAACTTTATTCCTTTTAATCAAAACAAAATATAATTTTAATAGTCTCGTGTGGCTAGTAGTTACCATATTTGACAACAGAGCTCTAAGCAGCTCACACATCTTAGGAAATGAGTCGGCTTGGCTTCATTCCTGGCCTACTCAACCCATAAAGGAGGGGAAAAGGCATGATCAAGGGACAAATTACATAGTGTGAGGCAAGCTCAACGTACATGTCATATATACTCAACACATTTTTGTTGTCTTTTAATTGCTGTGGCCATGTTAGCCTCACATATTCACATATAAGAGTAATCGACACTTTTTTGAACAGGTACGATAGCCAAAATCCCAGCACTTTGGGAGACTGAGGCAGGAGGATCACTTGAGGCCAGGAGTTCGAGACCAGCCTAGGCAACCTAGCAAGACCCTGAACTCTACAAGAAAAATAAGTTAGTCAGATGCAGTGGAATAAACCTGTAGTCCCAGCTACTCGGGAGGCTAAGGCACGAGAATTGCTTGAGTTCAAAAGTTCAAGGCTGCAGTTAGCTATGATCCTGCCATTATCCTCCAGTCTGAACTACCTTGTCTCAAAAATAAATAAATAAATAAGGAATGAATACTTTGTGTTAATGTGCCAAGTGGTGTCCCAAAGGCTTTTCTCTTACCAATACACAATATTCACAATAAGTCTACGACATAGCTACTGTCATTTTCTGCATTTTATCGATTAAAAATGGAGGCACAAAGAGATAACCTGCCTAGGGAAACATAGCTAATAAATTTCAGAGCCACCCACTAGGGTTCCAAAATCCATGCTTTTAACAACTCCCTTACATTGTCTTTTAGTATATATCACTATGCCTGAAGTGCCTTTAGTAAGGGGCAAATCTTTCATTTTGCAACTGAGAGTTAATGGGCTTGCAATCAAATACTTGACTAAAAACAAGTGTTTATGAATTTAAAATCTCACTACAAGAAAGACAGTCAACCCATACATTAACAAAACTAGCTATCAAACCATTCCTTGCAGTATTGGTCGGCACTGAAAACAAATCTAGAAGACTTACAGCTTTTACAAAGAATGGCCTTGTTTGGCTTCTACTGGGGAAGGAAGCAGAAGCCGGGCTTTGTGCTTTATGCTATCTATCTTGCTCAGGCAGCTCTGCTCTGCATGATTTACGAAAGTTGTGTTTGATAAACATTTCAAAGCTCTATTCTCTGGGAACTGTTTTATTAAGACGGTGTCACTACTTCTTGTGAAATGTGTGTTTAGTGATTAGAATAATATATTGACTGACGCTTTTACTCTGTAGTTTTCCCCAGCACAAAATTAATCCACACTAATTTGGCTCAACATGAAGCCAATCACAAAGGAAATCAAAGTTCCTGAATGGGGATCAAATTTCTTTAGAGTGGAAAAAATTTTTGAAGCGATAACTACTTTTCCTTAGTATATAATTCCATAAGTGGTACTGCCAATGTTTTAAAAAGTGTAAAAGATTTACAAAATTAAAAATTAAGTATCAGGAGAAATTAGTGAATGTAATTGATTTGCAAACAGCTTGTTTCACTGTAATCCTGCACTCCTTCACAGTTCAGTTACCTATGCTATGTGACTACATTCATCTGTGTTAGGCAAAACTTTAAAATAGCCCATGCTGTGATGATGTCCCAAACTTCTGGGGATCGACTAGTGAGAATGCAAATAATCCTTGGACTAAATTTAGAGTGTTTCTTTGACAATTTACTAAACCCTACTGTTCTGTCTTTGACATGGAAAAATTGCTGCTGTGGATTTGCTCGGGCTCTGGAAGCATCATTATTAGTAATACAAAGCATTGTGTAGAGAGTCATGTCCAAGACTTTGAACATGACTATGATTTGCAGTTTAGTGAATGAATAGAACATAGGGCTCAATGTCAGAGAGACAAAAGTTAAAATCCCAATCCAGCCACCTGCTAGTAGTATAGCACTAGAAAATTTAATTAACCTCTTTGAGCTTTGGTGTCTTCATTTATTATGAAGGCACACTATTTGCCAGACAACTGAAGAGAGCAAAAATGGGATGAGAAATTTCCAGAGAGTTTTCACACAAACAGGCAGAGGATGAACACTTAAGTTGGGACCCTGAAAGACAAAATGGTGCCAGTAATCACTAAGAACAGGGACGAATTCAGAAAAAGGCCAGGTGTTGCAGTGACAAAGCAAAAGCAGCAGCTATGATGCTAAAGTAGTGTTAGACGCATGTCAAAGTCACAATAGAAGAAGTAGAATGCACCTGTCAGTACTCAGAACAATTTTTCCGATTGCTCAGTGCCACATTCCACATCCAGAAGTTTTTTTAAAGGTCTGAGAACCATTTCTGGCCATCTAAACTCGGTTATTATAAAGTAAAATGAAAATAAAAAATACCAACCCTGCCTAGCACATAGGGTTATTGAGGAACAAGAGGAATGCAAATAAAGTCATTATTATGCAAATCAACATGCTGTAGCATGAAATGCTCATTTTTATGTACTCATTGCTCTAATCAAGTACACTTAGGAAAAACGCTTCACTTACATCATTATCCTTGAAAATATAAATGTAAGTAGTACAACTTAATGGTTATTCTAAGCAAAATTCGATCTTTGCTGCATGTTAGACAGGATTAAGACTTGAAGCCATAGTACCTGTGTTGTACAGTTTAGGGTTTTTATATATTCTATTTTCACTGATGAATATTCACTTTGATTTATTTGTTTACAACAACTACGCTTTTCTTCCACTAGATTAAAGATAAACAATTATGTATGGCAAAGTTGGCCACAAAGAATCATGGTCTGTAGTGACTTTAGGCCGTGTACTGTTTCTAGTTACCTCAACACCACTTATGACAGGGTACACAGTGTAGTGACTAACAAGAATAGGCTGTGTAGCCGGGCTCGGTGGCTCAGCCTATAATCCCACGCCTTGGGAGGCTGAGGTGAGTGGAATGCCTGAGCCCGCGGGTTTGAGACCCACCTGGGCAACTTGGCGAGACCTCATCTCTACAACAAATCAAAAATTAGCCGGGCGTGGTAGTGCGCGCCTGTAGTTCCAGTTACTTGGAAGGCTGAGGCGGAAGGATGGCCGGAGCCCAGCAGGTCGAGGCTGCGGTGGCCGGGAGTGGCCACTGCACTCCAGTCTGGGTGACAGAGTGAGACTCCAACTCAAAAAAAAAAGAAAGAAAGAATAGGCTGTGGAGTTTTATAGACATGGGTTAAACTCTAGCTCTGCCATGTGTTATCCAGGTAAACCTTGCCATGTTATACTTTCTAAGTTTCAACTTCTTCTTCATCTGTAAGATGGAGAAAATAATGCCTACAGAAGTTCAAAGAATAAGTGAAATAAAGAAAGGGGGTGCCATCAGGCCACTCCTCAGTAGCTGCCCCCTTAGGTCTTCACAAGCGGCTATGATTCCAGTGATTCTACCACAGTCAAGTTCTGGTGTTTAGGCCTTAGTAATTCTGAATCAAGCTAGCAAAACACATTAGAGACGAGTATAAAATGTTGCATATTAGGATTTTCCCCCTAACTTTTAATATTAATCTTTTCAAGTTTTACTGATATAAAATTGACAAAAATTGTGTATATTTTAGATATACAAAGTATGCTTTGAAGTATGTGTACATTGTGAAATAGTTACCACCATTAAGCTAATTAACATATCCATCACCTCAAATTTGCTGCCATTTGTGTGTGTGTGTGTGTGTGTGTGTACACGGTCAGAACATTTGAGACTTACCTAGCAAATTTCAAGTATATAATATTGCATTGCTCACTATAGTCACCATGCTGTACATTAGCTTTATTTGAGAGCTCTCTGCCATGTGAACCTGTCTGCTGCATCCTCTCCCCGAAGGTGAGCTCCATGTTAAGCCAACCAACCAGAAAGGTGCATGCTAGTGAGGAATTAGAACAAGGAAAGTTGATTGTTTGATTTGAGTGTGTAACATAACTGTTTATTTCTCCATATAGCTATGTAGCTATATGTGTCATATCAACATAACACTCCAGCCAGACTGGAGGACTCTGATTCATACTTACATGGACCTTCTCAAGATTGCCTCTACTTTTTATCTTTCTCTAAGCCTCTATTCTTATGCATTTTCCTTTTGATTGACATGATATGTGAAATAGGCATAGTAACTTCCAATTATTTTACATCCGATTCTTTTTTTTTTTTTTTTTTGTGTTGGCGTCTCACTATGTCGCCCCGACTGGAGTGCAGTGGCCGCTCCCGGCCACCGCAGCCTCGACCCGCTGGGCTCCGGCGATCCTTCCGCCTCAGCCTTCCAAGGAGCTGGAGCTACAGGCACGCGCTACCACGCCCGGCTAATTTTTTGATTTATTGTAGAGATGAGGTCTTGCTTGCCCAGGCGGGTCTCGAACCCGCGGGCTCAGGCAATCCACTCACCTCAGCTTCCCAAAGGCACAGGATTACAGGCTGAGCCACCGAGCCCGGCTATTACATCCAATTCTTGCAGGCCTAGAATCCTTTCTTTTTTAAGGATAATTTTCCTGTTTTGTTGGGTAGTTCTCAAAAGTCAGTCTTTTTTCTCACCCCTCATAGTTTTCAGTGTACTCTTCGGTGACATGGTCAAGCATTGGCTAAAACACGTACTTCACATTACCTGACATTGAGTAGCTATTCAATAAATGTTAGTTTATTCATTTTTCTTCACCATGAACTTATCTTCACCTATATCCCTACTCCATCCCCAAAAAATAAAAGTCAAATTTTGTCTACAATCTCAAGGTCATCTCCCGGCTGATATTGGTTTCCACTAAAATTGCACATATTGCTTTACAGCTACTGTTTCATCAGCCTATCAGAAGCACCTCTGAAATGTTGAGAGCACACTGAAATATTTCCACTGAATACAGGATTAGGAAAAAGAGTATTTTTAAAGGAGTTTTTTTTTTTTTACAGGAGTAGCAGGAGAGAATTCAGATATAGTATGGTGTTGGCTTATACTTTATTCCTACTCCTTCATTGCTAACATCAAAAGAGAAGGAGAGAGAGAAACATGGAAATGACCGAGGCACCAAGGGAAAGGCAATTTTTCAAATTCCAAAGTCACAGGTAAAGGACACATCGTTCTCCTCGGAACCTTCTCCCCACCAGTAATGAATAATGGCCTCCCTTACCACATCCACCCACTCCTGCAATTCTTCAAACACCTTTGCCACCTGCTCTACCCAATCCAGGCCTTTTTCACTTCTTCAGTCTTCTGAGTGGAAACATCTTTTTTCAGCCTTTGATATATTAATTAATTAATTAATTAGGAATCCAGTGGCTGACGCAGAGGCTAGAAACTCTGTGAACAAAAGGCAACTGACTTATTGGCAGCGTGGTAAACCTCCAAAAAGACATGAGAACTGTGAGAGTGGCTGGGAGAGCTCACAGCTGAGAAGGCTTCAGCCTCCCACTGCCAATATTTAAGGTGCTAAGGGCAGAAAACACTAGGCTAGGATACACAGTACATACTATTTAGGACCAAATCTGCACAGATTGAATCAACAACACTAGTGATGTGTGGTAAACAGATGACCTCAGTGGAACCCAACAGATGGGAATCAGCAGAGATGAAGCCTAGAGAAGCATGAATTTTTCTTCATGCAAGGTCACTGGAGAACACTCACTGAGATGCATGATGAGGCATTGCTGAATTTTTAGATATAGTAACTTGTTTAGAAATATACATAATTAGTTTGTTTAATTTAGTAAAACTTTCTGTTATTAGAACTGGCAATTAGGAAAGATAATGTCAGTCAATTAGACTATTCTGGAAGGAAAATTCTTCAAAATAACAATGGAGCACATTTGGAAAACACTAATTTAAAATTATCTGGGTCTCTGGACTCCATTTTGATTTTAAAAACATGGTCTTAGTAAAATCACTCAGCATGTTAATTTCCTTTGGATAGAATTGGGGAACCAGAAAAGAGGAAATCAGCCCTAGAATTCTAAGACACTTTTTCTTCCGGTAAATTTACTAATGAAATGAAAGGGAGTGATGATGGGTTGGAAGGATGGGAGAGAGCCATTTTGTTTTAAATCCTGATTTAAAATGTTGGTGGAGTCAGTAATCCAAAAATGACTTACTCATTTGAAATTCACTCATCTTGATTCAGGTCATATTTTATGGATTTTTGAATGTCACAATAAAGACCTGAGCAGATTGAAATTGAATCTACTTTTCCTTCAAGTTAGTAAGAATTAGAGAATAGTGTTCTCAAGCAGCAATATCCATTACACAAGGAATGAATGAGTAGACTGATAAAGTCACTAGATGAGTAACAAAGTGAAACACAACTGCTTAAAGCAAGTATTTTGTTGTGCTAAGAATTATTCCAGGATTCATGAGGACCACTTCCCTGAAGAACAAAAGTTGTCTCTATCATGCCACCTAAGATGACCTTAATCAGGGGACAGTTTGAGAAGAGCAAATTCTAAAACCACACAGCTTCCTACATGAGAAATTGAATTCTGTGAAGAGAAAACAATGTAGCAAAAACAGACCTAAGTTTTCTGGCCTCCAGGCTTTTTGCTGTGAATAACATTTTCCAGTATTGGTGCTGTATATTTTTTGTATGTGTGTGTTTGCAGAAAGTACTTTCATCTACTTATGTCCTTAATCCTCACACTGATCCTGTGAGGTATGTTCAGCAAGTACTGATTTTTAAAGGAGGAAACTGGTTTTCAGAAATGAAAATGGCTTGTGTAAGTGATGGGAACAGCCACATAGTGTATAGATTGTGTCTATACTACAACTAGAGCATGAGAGGAGTAGCTGAGAGTGGTTTTCCTTTTTTTTTTTTTTTTTCCAGCAGATAAAAATACATTAGTTGCAAATACAGTGTAAAAGGCCTAGAATCCTGTCTGTTGGATCTTCCTTCCAATCTCTGTTCTTCCTACCTGGGCAACACTTGAGACTTTTTAAGGGTAATTTCTAAAGACCTACATACAGAGGCTTAACATTCCATGATTCTCTGAGGAAAAAAAAGGCCAAATTTTCATTTGAATATACATAAATATAAAAGAGATAAAAAAGGTAAAAAAACCTCTACATTAAAAACCTCTGAAACACTTTATCTCCCCAGCCCCACCCCTCCCCTCACATTTATTTGAATTCCAATGGGCAAGAAACCAGAGATTTCTTTCTCTTCCCAAAAAGAATTTGTTTACTTTAGAGAGATTGACTTTAAGAGAGACAAAGAGTGTCTCTCTGGGGGGTTGGGGAAGCTATCCTGCTACTATGAAACCCCCAGGATTTCAATTTTGAAGTTCTCTTCCTGTAGAAAAAATACAGGCCTGTTCATCTATGGCAATGTAATGAGAAAAGAGAAGAAATGCAAAGGGGAATTGGGGCAGTTATTTCTCCAAGTGGTATTACTCCTCCTTGATCCAGAAATGCGTAGTAGGAATAACTATAGTTATTAAAAACTTATATAGCCTAGATTGATAAATAACGATATAGATGTAGTATAGATATAGATTAAATATGGAAAATAGAAATATATATTGTGATCATAGGCTATTCATAGTATGTGAACATGTGTAATTTTTGGTTATTAAACGTTCCATCATGACTAACTGAAAAGTAGGACAAAAGTGTTAAAATTGCGATGGGTCTGAAAAGTACTTGATTCACATATACAAGGTTTTACATAGGAAGCTAAAGTGACTTAGTCTGGATTATAGAGAGAAACTCTTACCACCCAAGATAGCCTTGACAGTCTAAGAAAAATAATTAGATTCTTTTATTAAAATTGCCCATCATGTTTGGACATAGACCACTGAATTTTAACTTTTTATGCTGCTTTTAATGGATATGGGCAGTATCTACAAGCAGTTATTGTTCCATCCTGGCTTTTTGCACAAAAAGTCCTCACTAGCCTACTAATATATCAAGATATTCAAGATTTTCTGAACAAAACATTTAACTTGAAGGATCACAAGCTTGGTTAACACTGGCTTGGTACTTTCCAGACATATTTTCGCAATTGACTTTGAGTGCACCAATTTTGTATGGGCAGTACCAAATTACAATAAAGACCTGAGCAGATTGTTATTATGTGATGATAATAATAGTGGCAATAGCCGGGCTCGGTGGCTCAGCCTGTAATCCCACGCCTTTGGGAGGCTGAGGTGAGTGGATTGCCTGAGCCCGAGGGTTCGAGACCCGCCTGGGCAAGCAAGACCTCATCTCTACAATAAAATCAAAAAAAAAATTAGCCGCACGTGGTAGCATGCGCCTGTAGTTCCGGCTACTTGGAAGGCTGAGGCGGAAGGATCGCCGGAGCCCAGCAGGTCGAGGCTGCAGTTGCCGGGAGCGGCCACTGCACTCCAGTCTGGGCAACAGAGTAAGACTCCAACTCAAAAA
>CAUYQG010150473.1:0-12273 GCA_963574415.1 Tarsius wallacei | reverse complement strand
GGTCCCCAAGAGTCTTTCAGAATGCTTTTCCTATGATCACAGTGCCTGAGAGTGAGCAAGACAATGAGAGCTGGCATTTCCTAGGGGAAGGGAAGAGGGGTGCTGCCATCATGAGCCACGCAGGTACAGATCATGCTTACCCCTTACAGGCACTCACCTGTGCCCTCTGCTTCAGGTTCTAGGCAGCTCCAGCTGGCAGTGCCTGGGGCGTATGAGAAGCCTCAGCTCCTGCCCCTACAGTCCCCCATGGAGTCAGGCTTTCCACCCACCTTCACCTTCCATGTGAATCCAGTGCTGAGCTCCAGGTTGGATGTGCAGCTAGTGGAGAAGCTCATGGTTCTGCAGGTAAGGGAATCAAGGGCAGGATGATGGAATCAGCTCAGCCCCGAGGGATGGTCCACAACCACCCTGAAGGTACGTTTTCACGCAGGAGAGCTCCTTAGGTGTTTTCTTCCCTGCAGAGCGGCCCGAGTGCCCAGTTGGAGACTCAGGTCAGCAAGCTGGGTGAGGGGGACATCCTGCTGTCGTCTCTGCCCCTCGGCCAGAAGAAACAGTGCTGCGTGGCACTGGGGGAAGTAAGACTCTGTCTGGGTGCCAGAGGGACTCCTGCCTGCTCTGTGACTATCAAGAGAGGACTGAGGGAGGGGTCTGGGAGGGCAGGAGGACCAGGCCAGCCTGGAGCTCAGCCATGATGTCCACATGGAGCCAGAGTTACCAGAGCAACAGGGGTGGTGGGTGGGAGAACCATTTCCCTGCTCAGCATGCTCAGGAGTTGGGGCTGCCGTCTCTTTCAGGACCAGGAGGTGGCTCTGAGTGTGAAGGCAGAAATGAGGTGAGGTGGGACTTCAGAAGGCCTCTTTCTGCTGGGCTGGAAGTGTGAGGAAGTAACCCCACATGCTTTCTCTCCTGTCCACGAAGCTCAGGCTGTGTGGAGGACACCTTTCCCCTTCGAGTTCTGGTGGAAGTTCCTTGGGATCTTTCTGAGGGGTTTCACAGAGTGTGGGCCTGCTCCTGGAAAACATGGCCTGGGCCCAAGGCTCTCCTCCTCCGGATAGTCACCCAGTACCCCATTCCCATCCCACCTGAGGCAGCTCTGGGAACCTGGACCTGCGCCTTGGCTTTGACGTCAGTGACGGGGAGCAGGAGTTTCTGGACAAGAGGAAGCAGGTCGTGTCCAAGGCCCTGCAGCAAGTGCTGGGATTGAGCGAGGCTCTGGACAGTGGCCAGGTATGGAAGGGAGGAGGAGCAGACCCCCAGGGTTTCTGGGACCAAATCAAGCCTCTTCCCTTCAGGGGACTAATGTGAGGTGACAGAAAGCCTAGAAGAAACACAGGATCAGAGAAGGAAAGGAGAGGTTCTGTTTGAGCTGACGGACATGATCAGGAGAGTCAGGACCTCATATGGAACGAGGGCCGGACAGCCCTGGCCAAGGCTGAATGTTTTAGTCAGCTTGGGCTGCTGTAATGAAACACCACAGACTGCATGGCTTAAACAGCAGAAACTTATTTCCTCTGGTTCCGGAGGCTGGAAGTCCAAGGTCAAGGTGCCATCCATTAGGGTTGGTCTCTGGTGGGGCCTCTCTTGTCCTCACGTGAGGACATATGTAGGCAGGAGGAAGCCACCAGCTGTTCCTGATCTGCTATAGGTCTACCCCTCAGAACTCCCTTCCCACTGCCTCCCAGACACAGGCCAACACCCAGAGGACCCCATGGACCCTCTACCTCCAAATCTCTGTCTTCATATGGTCTTTTCTTTGTGCTCATGTAGAGAGAGAGTATGTGCTCTCTGCTGTCTCTTCTCCTTTTTAGAAGCACACTAGTCCTGTTGGATTAAGGCCCCACCCCTGGGACCTTACTTTATGAACTCCTTTTAGGCCCTGTCTCCAAATATAGTCACATGAGGGTTAGGGCTTCAACTTGTGAATTTTGTGGGGTGGGGACACAATTGAGTCCACATCAGGGGTTAAAGGGATTTGGAAGTGGAGGGTCCATGGGTCCTCTAGGCATAGAGGTCCTCTCGGCCTGTGGCTGAAAGGCAGCAGGAAGGGAATGCTGGCTGCAGGTGTACTCAGGAGACAGGGCCTGCACCCAGTGCTGACAAGCCTAAAACATCCGTTTGGTCAGTATGTATGCTTTCCCTGTGTTAGGTATCTGCTGTGTCTCATCCAGTGTCCTCGGTGAGCAATGGGCAGGGAACATTTTTCAAGACAGGAGAAGAAAGGAGGACAGGGAAAGGGACATTAGACTGGGGCAGAATAAGCCAAGGCTTTGTGGGAAAGCTGAGCAGTCACAAAGTTTCAAATTGGATACCCCCAGGCATCACTGATCCTAAAAAGAAATTTTTTTTTTTTTTTTTGAGTTGGAGTCTCACTCCGTTGCCCAGACTGGAGTGCAGTGGCCACTCCCGGCCACTGCAGCCTTGACCTGCAGGGCTCTGTTGATCCATCCGCCTCAGCCTTCCAAGTAGCTGGAACTACAGGCACGTGCTACCACACCTGGCTAATTTTTTGATTTATTGTAGAGATGAGGTCTCACCAAGTTGCCCAGGTGGGTCTCGAACCCGCAGCCTCAGGCAATCCACTCACCTCAGCCTCCCAAGGCGTGGGATTACAGGCTAAGCCACCGAGCCCGGCATAAAAAGGAATTTTAACATCAGGGACCTCTGGTGTCTGGGGCAGGTCCAAGCCGCTTGCTGCTCTTTGCCACTTTAGCTCAGCGGTTCTCAACTGGGAGCACTTTCATTCCCAGGGGACATTTGTCAATGAGTAGAGATGTTTTATTGTCACTGCTGAGAAGGGCAGAGGAAGAGGGATGCTACTGGCATCTCCTGAGTAAAGGCCAGGAATGCTGCTAAACATCCACAACAAATAATTATCTAGTCCAAGATATCATTAGTGCCAAGGTTGAGAGGAGACTGCTTTAACTGTTTTTGATGAGTCAAATATGCCTCCCAGGTGTATACTTTCTGGGTACCATGCTTAAGAGCCACCTCTGGAGACCCACTGCTTAGGTCTGATAGCTCGTCACTTACTGACTGTATGTCTTGAGCACATTCTTTAACCTGTCTGTGTTTCAGTTTCCTCATCTATAAAATGGGGATCTCACTGGGTTGCTGTGGGGGTTCAGTAAGATAATACATGCAAGGCTCTGGGAATAATGTCTGACATGTCAAGTAATATAAGTAATAATATATAAATGACAATGCCAATAGTTGTCATCATTGTTATTGTGCCAGGTGCCTGTAGTGGCTGTGTTAGGTTCTGGGGGTGGAACCCGAGCCATGTCTTCCCTATATGGCAGCCTGGCAGGGCTGCAGGAACTCGGCCTCCTGGACACTGTGACCTACCTGAGTGGCGTCTCTGGGTCCACCTGGTAAGGGAGGTGGGGGCAGGGCACAGAGCAAAGGAGAATCCTGAAGGGGCAGTGGTGTGACCTGGTGATCTGATGGCATCCCTGAGGGGCTGGGATCCTGCCTCCAAGGGGGCTAGGAGGGGCAGGAAGGGGCTGAGTCCCAAGGGTGCCTCTGAGTTGGGGTGCAGGGCAGCAGTGCAAGGGAGGGGGAGAGGGTAACTCACAGACCCTGCATCCCTCTCTTCCCCTGCCCCTAACTCACAGGCACGCCTTCCTTTCCCAGGTGCATCTCCACACTCTACAAGGACCCAGCCTGGTCCCAGGGGGCCTTGCAGGACCCCATTGAGCGCGCCCAGGCTCGGGTCTGCAGCAGTAAGATGGGGGCGATGTCCACAGAGCAGCTACAATACTACACTCAAGAACTGGGGGTCCGGGAGCGCAGTGGCCACAGTGTGTCTCTCGTCGACCTCTGGGGCCTCCTCGTTGAGTATTTCCTGTACCAGGAAGTAAGAGCCCCTCCTTCTGCCTCCCCTCCCCTTGTTTCTGCCTTATCCCTCAGGTTAAGATCTGATTTGCAAAGCGGTTCCTTAGATCTGAGCTCCCCTGGGGGGAAAGAGTGAGACACCAGGGTGAGCTGACACCACTTAACCTTCCTGGTTCTTAACCCCAGGGTAGGGAGAGCCAGGTCAGCAGTCTTCAGCTCTGTCTGTGTATTAGAATCACCCACACGGCTTTTCAAAAACACCCATCCCTGGGCTCCACTTCCAGAGATTTTAGTCGGGCTTGGGCTTGGGTAGAGCCCTAGTGCAGGAATGTTTTGAAAATGATTCCAGCCTTAAAAGTGATTCCCAGTGCAATGCCCACTCTTTGGCCAATGAGACTGTGACTCTCGCCACCTGGTGACTGATCCTAGAATTGCAGGCACAGCTTGTCCTGTCCTGGTAATAAGATTCAGAGATGCTGCCCCACTATGCATGGCCATCAGTTGTGGGTGTATATCACCAGGAGTTTCTCATTTCTAAGTAAGGAATCTACATTTTTCTAATGTGGTTTGCTTTTTAAATAAGTTAGACTGGCTTTTCAAGGATTCCTTCTTAAATGTCACTCTGAATCCCTTGTGTTCTGATAGGATTTTTTGAATGGGAGAGAAATGGGGAGGGTGTTCCTGTAGACCCTGAGATTGTACAAGCCCACAGCGAGCTTCCCTCTGCAGCAGCCTAAAACTTGTCCCTCAGAGACCTGTCTTTAAAGCTCTGGTCTTGGCGGCCCAAAGCCTCTCTTGTGGGCACACCACACTCCATAGGGGCTGGCATCAGGCCATGGGATGGGGAACAGAATTCCCCAAAGGCCATGCTGCCTTTCTTCTTTCCCACCCAGGTAAACCCTGCCAAGCTGTCTGATCAGCAGGAGGCGGTCAGCCAGGGCCAGAACCCTTACCCCATTTACGCCAGCGTGAATGTCCGCACCAACATCAGTGGTGAAGACTTTGCAGGTGCCTGGGTGTGGAGACAAAGGCAGGAGGTAGAGGAAATAGTTGGTAGGAGGATGTGAGAGCCCAGGGCAATCAGGGGGCAAATGGAGGAGGCCATATACAGGGGACTTGGTTGCTGCCTCCTGTTCTTGGCAAGGCTAAGATTCCTGCCTGGGCACAAGGGTCTTGATGGGAGGCCCTCAGTGATTTTCCCTTCACTTGGGTTCTCAGAGTGGTGCGAGTTCACCCCTCACGAGGTCGGCTTCCCCAAGTACGGGGCTTATGTTCCCACCGCACTCTTTGGCTCAGAGTTCTTCATGGGACGACTGCTGCATCACCGGCCTGAGCCCCGGATCTGCTACCTGCAGGGTGAGTCTAGGCTGGGGGGCTGGGCCCAGGCACATGACTGGAACAGGCCCAGATATGAGGTAGGACTCCACCTGTCTCCTTAGGCATATGGGGTAGTGCCTTTGCAGCCAGCCTGGATGAGATCTTCCTGAAGACGGCTGGCTCAGGCCTTGGTTTCCTGGAGTGGCACAGAGGCAGTGTGCACATCACAGGTAAAGGTAGAAACCCCGACCTCCTCCCACTCACACCACAGCTCTGGCAGAGGTATGAAGAATGAGGGAAGGGGTGGCAGAAGACTGGCTATCCCCTGGATTCAGGGAAGTCTTAAGGAAATGATTTCTAGCTTAGGGTCTCCAGATGCCCAAAGATGTGATGAAGCCACACCTTTGAGTTCTCTGCTTTCGGCTCCAGTTAGGTCAACTCAGTCCAGGACCACTGGCTATTTGGTTGCCACTCTGTCCACACCCCTTCTGCGGTTCCCTTAACCTGGTCCTTAAAGGCCCATGGGAGCCCAACTCTGCAGGATACCTTTTCCACCCTTCTTCCCTGGGTAACTTGCTCCATCCTTTCGATTCAGCTCAGACGTCATTTTGTTAGATATTTTCTCGTTTCCACTCCATCCCTCCAGGGTCTTACCATTGTGGTCCCCTAGGACCATGCACACATCCCCGTGTTGTCCTTACCCTGGGACATTGCTATGGTTTATTGCCTCTTTTGGTGACCCTCTCCCACAATAAGACCATGCACCCAGGAGGGCCAGGGCAGGCCCTGTTTACCTTTGCATCCCTCATGCCTAGCATAGGGCTGGGCACATAGTAACTGTTCAGTTAGTGTGTAATGGATGAAATTCTGATTGGAAGCTATATGTGCAACTTTATTTTTATTGAGTGGAAGATAAATTATTACTTAATGCAATGTCATAGGTAACTTTCAAAACATGGGGGCATGAAAGAAAAAGTCATTTAAGATGGGTTCTGTGAAGCTATGGTCAGAGGCCTAGGAGGTGGGGTGGGGAGGAGGAGGGATGTGGGGAGGGCTCAGTGTGGGCAAGGGGCCCCCTGCTCTGTAAGGGTCTCTGGACAAGAAGGGCGCCATTTCTCATTACATTTCACCATCCCTACCCTGGCTAGACAACAGCCAGAAACTCCAGCTTCGTGACCCCGCGCGGCTGCGTACAAGACTGTTCATGCCCCAAGGTCCCTTCTCCCAGGTTGTACTGGACATCTTCACCTCCCGCTTCACTTCTGCCCAGAACTTTAACTTCACCCGGGGTCTCTGCCTGCACAGGGACTATGTAGCTGGCAGGGAGTTCGTGGCCTGGAAAGGTAGGTGCTGCCCTGGGTGGGAGGTGGGTGGGGTCTCTCTCCCTGCCTGTGCCTCTGGCTCACTGGGGCCAGTGCTGGCTTTGGTCTGGGGGTTGAAGTGGGTCTCCTGTTGCTTGGGGGCTGATGTGGGAAGGATGACTCTAATTGCTGTGGTAGAAGGCAAGGCTAGGAGTTGGGGTGGAAGACCCTAAGGCTGTCAGAGAAGGAGAGAAAGAGAGGGAGGGAGAGGGAGAGGGAGAGGGAGAGAAAGAGATCGATCTACAGAGAGAGTACCAATGTGAATGCAAAGAGAAGGGGATGCTGGCAAGAGCAACGACACTTGTCCCTGAGCATGTACACACATACCTTGCAGACACACACCCGGATGCCTTCCCCAACCAGCTCACCCCCATGTGTGACTGTCTGTACCTGGTGGATGGAGGCTTTGCCATCAATTCTCCATTCCCGCTAATTCTGCTGCCCCAGAGGGCAGTAGACCTCATCCTGTCCTTCGACTACTCCTTGGAAGCCCCTTTTGAGGTGAGGTGAGGAGGTGGGGGTAGGGGAGCTCCTGAGGCGAATGAACAGAGGAGGGAGGGGAAGGAGGAGGAGAAGAGGGCTGCTGAGGGGGCCTGACTGAGTGCCTGGAATCGCTCTTCATGGACAACCTGGGTTATACTCTGAGGAGAAGGGTGCCCTCCAAATGCTGTTGGCAGTGTGGGTTTTCTAGCTAGAGGAGAACTGCTGAGATTCTGGGTGGTGGTGGAAGTGGGAAGAGGAAGCCAAAGAGGGTCCTCAGGATTCTTCTCTTCTCATTGATAGAAGACCCCCCTGCTCTAGACCCTGCCCATCCCTGTTCCAGTTTGGCCCTGGGTCTCCTGTCTGTCTTTTCCATGGTAACAACAGAGCCATCAGGGTCCCCTCTGGGAGACTCTAGCAGCAACTCCCTCCAATTCTGTAGGGTAGTGGACAGATGTTTCCATTCAGGTGTGGGCTCTGGTGGCACTGCTGGAGCAGCCCTTCCCTTCTTGGCCTCTTCCCTGTCCTCCCGGGTCTAGTGGAGCCCAGGATTGGGGACTGGCAAAGCCTCTGATGCTGACCTTCTGTAATTGTTGAGTATCAACCTCATGAAGTTGAGTCAGCCCCTAACAGGGAGTAAAGGGATCAGAGGGGGAAGGCCAGGGTAGTCATGGGGAGGAATGATGAGGAGACACTAGATTGTTGATTGCTCATCATTAGTGATTACTGCTACTGCTCACAACAACTCCACTAGACAGTGATTCCCCTTTTTATTTTACACATGAGAAAACTAGCTCAGGAAGGTGATGTCACCTGCCTGAGGTCACTCAGCTCGTCAGAGGTAGAGCTGGCACTGCAGCCTGGTTGTGTGGGAGTTGGGTGGGGCAGGGCCAGGGTAGAGGCAGGGGGAGTCAAAAACTTGCCTCCTGTCCAGGTCTTACAGATGACAGAGAAGTACTGTCTGGACCGAGGAATCCCCTTCCCTAGGATTGAAGTGGGCCCTGAGGACTTGGAGGAACCCCGTGAGTGCTATCTGTTTGCCAAGGCCGAGGATCCCCGCTCACCCATCGTGCTCCATTTCCCCCTTGTCAACCGTAGCTTCCGCACACATCTGGCCCCAGGTAAAGGAAGCCCTGGGTCTGGGTCTGGCCTACAGAGCCCTGGGATGGTGATGGATGCTGTTCTGAGAGTAGACCCCCTGGACGATGTACCCAAGCATGTGTCCCCAGGGGCCTGAGCTTCCCCTTGCTGCCCTCTGCTGCCCTCTGCCTCCTGAGCTCCAGCATTCACATTGGGCCATCTCCTCCTGATGGGCCTGAAAGCTGAGACATAGGCCCAAGCAGGGCCCGCACAGGAAAGGCTTCAGGGCTGTCCCAGCCAGTTCCACAGAGAGCGTCCCAGCCTGGCTTCCTCTGTCTCCCCACTTGCAGGTGTGGAACGGCAAACAGCTAAGGAGAAGACCTTTGGGGACTTTGTCATCAATGGGCCAGACACCCCCTATGGCATGATGAACTTTACCTATGAGCCCCAAGACTTTGATCGGCTGGTGGCCCTGAGTCGATACAACGTTCTGAACAATGCAGAGACCTTGAGGCATGCCCTCCAGCTGGCTCTGGATCAGCGACAGAGGGAGGAGAGGGCTGGGGGCTGATCCAGGTGGGGAGTCCAAGGACTATGACAGAGAGGAGAGACTGTGAGGCTCTCAGACAGGGCTTGTAAAGGGAGGAATAGGCAGACTCTGTGGGGCTTCTGCTCCCCTCCCCCCACAAGTGCCCTCTTGGGCTTTACTGCCTGCTCCACTCTCTCATACACGCAGACACGCTCTCAGCGACCCAAATCACAATCCCTCTTTCAATCAGTAACACCTATGCTGTCCTGACTTTCAGTCAGGAAGCTTCTGCTGTCCTCATTCTGGGAAGAAGATGCTAGTTCTGGCTCCCAGCTGGGGAGGAGGGTGGCCAGAGCTCAGCCCGTGCCCCTGCCTGGCCTGGCCTGGGACCCACAGCCCTCCAGCTGACATGAGTGGTGACAGGGCAGCCGGTACTTTTGGCCGGCATGGGGTGGGGGACTTGGTTTCCCTCTCCTGCCTCCTCGCCATGGCTACCAATCACAGGCCACCACCTCTTGGCTCAGCAGTGAGAGGTTTACTTGGGAGCAGTTCCAAGCTGGTCCCTGAGCTCCTGCGGTGGCCAACATCATTACCACTGCTGTGTCTACCACCGTCAGTAACTTAATTGAGCCTTCATCAAGTTTACAGCTTAGAACTGCATAGAGTTTTTTTTTCTTTTTTCATTCTTTTCAGATATTTTAGTTATATTTGGTAGGAAAGATAGAACTGCACAGAGTTCTCACTTAGACTCTGCAGTTTGTCTTCAACACCTCAGAGAGCATCAGGCTGTCTCTGGCCCCTGGAGAGTCAGCTCCAGGACTGGGATTTTTGTCTGTTTTGTTCATGCTGTATCTCCAGTGCCTAAAGCAGCAGCTGACACATAGGTGCTCAGTAAATATTTGAGAAATAAATGAATGGGAATCCACTTTCTAAGAGATGGATCATCATCCACCAACCATGAAAAGGTGTGCAATGCTCTGCTCTAATGGTTCCTAACTCATCTGGACCTTTGAAAATCTCAAATTAGGCCGGGCTCGGTGGCTCAGCCTGTAATCCCGCACCTTGGGAGGCTGAGGTGAGTGGATTGCCTGAGCTTGCGGGTTTGAGACCCGCCTGGGCAAGCGAGACCTCATCTCTACAATAAATCAAAAATTAGCCGGGTGTGGTAGCGCGCGCTTTATTTTTTAAAAGTTCTGTTAAAAAGCCCATCAGTGCTAATTTTCTCTCCCCAAGAAAGACAAGCACTTCAGTCAGCATGCTTTTAGTGTCCTGTGTTTCCTGCCTGACATTCTGCTCCCCCACCCACCCAAACTTTCTACTAACTGCTGGAACTTTGTTTCCAATGTCTTAAAAACTTCAAAATACAAATTTTCATTTTCACTTTATAACGTATTTTATTGATTTATCTGCTTGCCATTGCTTCTTATAACGCCTCTCTTCCTTTTGTGTTTGTTTTCTCAAATAGCGCTTTCATGAAGGGGTTGTGGAGGATAAACCTTCTGAGTCCTTCTGTATCTGGGATTGTCTTTTTTGGGCCCTGACTTATGAATGCTATTGTGAATGAGTATAGAATTCTTGGTTCAAATTTACATTTACTCAGATATTAATGCCGTCTTGCATTTGACATTGCTGACAAGCAGTCTGATGTTTGTTAAGATTCTCGTTCCATTGTAGGTAATTTGTCTTTAACTTTTAGGACTTTGATTTTCAAAAGCTTAATTATGATTTTTCTAAAGCATTCACTTTAAAAAAGTTGTCAATGCACTCTCTCGATTTCTGGGTTCATGTCTTTTTGAAGCTCTAGGAAATTATCCGCCAATTTGATCAAAGCTACTCTTCATTTTCTCTTTCTGGAATTCATATTAAGTGGATATAGGAATATCTGAATCAGTGCTCTGTATTTCTATACTTTCCTTTTATGCATTCTACCTTTTCAGGTGCTGCATCCTGGGGGAGTTTCCTAGCATGATTTTCCAGTTCATGTATGCAATCTTTACCCATGCCCTTGATACAGCCTTTGGGGTTTTTTTGATCAACTTTATTATCATATTTTTTTCATTTTAAGTTTTCTAATATGATTTTTTTCTGCAACTACCTGTTTTCATTGCATGAGTAGGTTTCAGTCCTTTGCTGATGTTAATATACATATTTTAATGCATTTTTCTGATTCGTCAGTGAATGATTTCCTTGAAGGTAAGTTTCTTTGTTCGTTGCCTTTCATGGATTCCACCTTCTTTAGATACTTGGTGATTCTTGGTTGTGAGCTTATCTCTGAGAAGTCTATGCATGCCCTGGACCATGAAGGCTCCTGGCCATGTGTCATTGGCCAGGCGATGGCAATAGTGGCTGGCCTGCAGGTGGCAGTGTGGGACTTGGGGGGAGAGGTTGAAGCTGTGCTGTTGTGGGTCTGTCACAGCCTTGAAGGGATGCTGCAGCCTCTGGGGGACAGTGGCGTGGAGGTTGGCTGGGTAGAGTGGCAACCCATGCGTTCTGCTGAAGCTGCCTCTTTACCTCCTTTGCTTAGGGCTGCCTCTGAGTTTCTGACTCATGAAGAGTTCCCTTTCTTGCTTTGAATCATGGGTTATGAATTTATTAACCCATGTTTATATCTTTTCCGTTATTGATATGATGGGTTTGGTGTTGAGGGGTGCTATAGTTTGGATGTTTGTCCCCTCCAAATCTCATGTTGAAATTTGATTCCCAGTGTTGGAGGGAGGGCCTAATGGGAGGTGTTTGGGTCATGGGGGCTGATCCCTCGTGAATAGATGACTGCCCTCCCTGAGGAGTGAAGGGGTTCTTGGTCTATTCATTCTATTAGTTTCCAGGGGAGCTTCTTGTTAAAAAAAGAGCCTGACATCCCCCTCCCCACTCTTTTTCCTCTCTTACCATGTGATCTCTGCATGCCCTGGCTCCTCTTTTCTTTCGACCATGAGTGGAAGCAACCTGCAGCCCTCACCAATGCAGGTGCTGGTGCTGTGCTCCTTGTACAGTCTGCAGAACATGAGCCAAAAAACCCTCTTACCTTTGTAAATTACCCAGCCTCAGGTGTTCCTTTATAGCAACGCAAAATGGACTAAGGAGGTAAGAAAAGTATTACAAAGTTATAGTTTCAAGATGAAATACAGGGTAGACTAAGATCATCCTCAACATTTAAAAAATTATTTTCAATTACACCATCAGTTTTCTGAATTTGTCTTGTAAAGAAACGATTTAGGGCTGGGCACGGTGGCTCACGCCTGTAATCCCAGCACTTTGCAAAGTTGAGGCGAGAGGATTGCTTGAGCCTAGAGTTTGAGAACAGCTTGGGCAACATAGCGAGACCTCGTCTCTACAAAAAATGAGAAAAAATTAGCTGGACGTGGTGGTGTGTACCTATAGTCCCAGCTTCTTGGGAGGCTGTGGCGAGAGATTACTTGACTCCGGGTGATCAAGGCTGCAGTGA
The DNA here is from genome assembly GCA_963574415.1 of Tarsius wallacei. Classification (NCBI taxonomy): domain Eukaryota; kingdom Metazoa; phylum Chordata; class Mammalia; order Primates; family Tarsiidae; genus Tarsius; species Tarsius wallacei. Next base: position 230 of record CAUYQG010150473.1, on the reverse strand, counting down.
GCCATGATCATGCCACTACACTCCAGCCTTGGTGACAGAATGAGACTCTGACTCAAATTAGAAAAGAAAAAGAAATGATTTCAGTTAAATAAACTATGATACATTTAAAATAATGAATAACCTTTAGGTTTATGTTTTATAAAATTAACTCCACTAATATTTGAATTTTGGATTACTCATGTATTTGTCAGTCCCCAAAGGCACTACCAATCTGAACTGACGGCCATTAT
>CAUYQG010150472.1:0-11511 GCA_963574415.1 Tarsius wallacei | reverse complement strand
AATGAACTTAATACCTTATTATATTTTATATTTGTTCATTTTTTCATTTTATTTTAGTTTAGTTTATTAACTTCTACCTCTTTTCTTTATGTCAATAGCTTTAGAGTGTACAAAAGGTTTTTGGTCTGGGCTTTAAGAGTAGCCATTATCCCTACTTGTGAACATTGTACCTGATTGGTGACTTTGTTGTTGTTGTTGTTGTTCCTCCACTCCTTCCCTCCCTCCCCCTTCTGAGTCTCCAGCATCCATTATACCATTCTCTGTCCTGATCCTTAGTTTGTAGCTCCCACTTATAAGTGAGAACATGCAGTGTTTTGTTTTCTGTTCCTGAGTCAATTCACTTCAGGATGACATTCTCCAATTCCATCCAAGTCACTGCAAAAGGCATTATTTTATTCCTTTTGATAAATGAATAGAATTCCATAGTGTATACATACCACATTTTCATTATCCAGGGATCAGCTGATGGGCATTTAGGTTGATTCCACATCTTTGCAACCATGTATTCTGCTGTAGTGAATATGCAAGTCCGTCTTTATATAACAAGCTCGGTTCCTTTGGGTAGATAACTAGTAGTGAGGATTACTGGATCGAATGGTAGATCTACTTTTAGCTCTTCTAGAAATCTTCAAATTCATTTCCATAGAGGTTGTACTAATTTACACTCCCACAAACAGTGTACAAGCATTCCCTTTTCTCCACATCGGTGCCAGCATCTATGGTTTTTTATGTTCTAATGAGGCCGTTCTGACTGGTGTAAGGTGATATCTCATTGGGGTTTTCATTTGCATTTCCCTGATCATGAGTGATGTTGAGCATTTTTTCATATATTGGCTGTCCATTTGTATTTCTTTTTTTAAGAGATGTCTGTTCATGTCATTTGCCCATTTTTAATGGAGATGTTTGTTTTTTTCTTGCTGATTTGTTTGAGTTTTGAAGATTCTGAATATTAGTCCTTTGACAGAAGCATAGATTGTGAATATCTTCCCCCATTCTGTAAGTTGCCTATTTGCTCTGTTGATTATCTTTTTTGCTGTGCAAAAGTTTTTTAATTTAATTAAGTCTCACTAATTTAGTTTTGTTGCATTTCCTTTTGGGGCTTTAGCCATAAATTCTTTACCTAGGCCAATGTCCAGAAGAGTTTTTTCTAAGTTTTCTTCTAGGATTTTTATGGTTTCAGGTCTGACTTTTAAGCCTTTAATCGATCTTGAGTTAATTTTTGAATATGAGGAAAGATAAGGATCAAGTTTTATCTTTCTGCATGTAGCTATCCAATTTTTTCAACCACCATTTGTTGAATAGGGTGCCCTTTTCCCAATGTATGTTTTTGTCTCCTTTGTCAAAGATCAGTTGGTTATAGGCATTCAGGTTTATTTCTGGACTCTCTGTTCTGTTCCATTGTTTCATGTCTCTCCTCTTGTACCAGTGCTGTGCTGTCTGGTTTACTATAGCCTTGTAGTGTAATTTGAATTCAGGCAATGAGATACCTCCAGCTTTGTTCTTTTTGCTTAGGATTGCTTTGGCTATTCTGGCTCTTTTTTGGTTCCATATGAATCTTGGGATTGTTTTTTCTAAATCTATGAAGATGACATTGGTAGTTTTACAGGGATTGTATTGGATCTGTAGATTACTTTGGATGATATAGCCATTTTAACAATGCTGATTCTTCCAATTCATGAGCATGGGATGTTTCTTCATTTGTTTTTGTCCTCTACAATTTTTTAAATCAGAGTTGTATAGTTCTCCTTATAAAGATCTTTCACCTCCTTGGTTAAATATATTTCTAGGTATTTTAGCTTTTTAGCTACTATTATAAATGAAATTGAGTTCTTGATTTGATTCTAAGCTTGGTTGCTATTGGTGTATAACACTGCTACTAATTTGTGTGTGTTGAAACTTTACCAAATTTACTTATCAAGTTCAGAAGTCTTTTGGAGGAGTATTTAGGATTCTCTAGGTATAAGATCATATCATTGGCATACAGAGATAATTTGACTTCTTCTTTTCCAATTTGAATATACTTTATTTCTTTTTCTTACGATGTATAAAAAAAATAATACACCACAATCAAGTGGGTTTCATTCCAGGGATGTAAAGGTGGTTGAACATGCAAATCAATAAACGTATAAACATAAACAGAATTAAAAACAAAAAATCATATAATTTTGACTAGGATTTCCAGTACTGTGCTAAACAGGAGTGGTGAAAATGGGTATCTTTGCCTTGTTCCAATTCTAAGGGGAAATGTGTTCAAATCTTTTCCATTTAGAATGATATTGGCTGTGGTTTTGTCTTATATTGCTTTTTATTATTTTGAGGAATGTTACCTCTATGCCTAGTTTGCTGAAGGTTTTATCATGAAGGGATGCTGGATTTTATCAAATGCATTTTTTGCATTTGTTATATGATTTTTGTTTGAAGATTTTCATGTTTATGTTCATAAGGAATATTGACCTGTAGTTTTCTTTTTTGTTACATCTTTTCCTGGCTTTGGTACCAGAGTGATACTAGTCTCACAGAATAAGTTAGAGAGAATTCCCTTCTCTTCAATCTTGTGGAATAACTTCAGTAAAATTGGTACCAGTTTTTCTTTGGAGGTCTGCTAGAATTCAACTCTTAGTCCATCAGGTCTTGGATTTTATCTTTTCCCCCCCTGGGAAACTTCTAATTACCATCTCAATCTTCCTACTTGTTATTGGTCAGCTCAGGGCTTCTATTTCCTCTTGATTCAAGGTTGAGGGGGTTCTATGATATCAATAATTTATCCATTTCCCTAAATTGTCTAGTTTGCATACAGGTGTTCATAATAGTATCATATCAGTTGTAATGTCTTCATTTTCACTTCTGGTTGAGCTAATGTGAATCTTCTCTCTTCATTTTTAAATTAATCTGCCTAGTGGTCTATCAACTTCATTTGTCTTTTCAAAGAATCAACTTTGTGTTTCATTGATCCTTTGTATTTTTTTATTTCAATTCCATTGAGTTCTGCTCTGACTTTTATTTCTTTTCTTCTGCTAGCTTTGGGTTTAGTTTGTGTTTTTCTAGTTCTTTGAAAGGTGATGTTAGGTTATCAATATGTGATCTTTCGGTCTTATTAACGTAGGCCTTAAGAGCTATGAATTTTCCTTTGAACACAGTTTTGGCTATGTCCTGGAGAAATTGATAACTTGTTTCATTGTTGTCATTCATTTTGAGGATTTTTAAATTTCCATCTTGATTTCATTGTTGACACAAGTATCATTCAGGAACAGATTATTTAACTCCCATATTTTTGTTTGGTTTTGTGAGTTCTTCTTGGAATTAATTTCTAGTTTTATTCCACTGTGTTCTGAGAAGGTGCTTGATATTATTTTGATTTTTTTAAAAATTTATCAGGACTCAATTTGTGGCCTATCATTTGATCTACTTTTGAGAATGTTCCATGTGCTGATGAGAAAAATGTATATTGTGCAGTTTTGGGGTGCAATGTTCTGTAGATGTCTGTTAGTTCCATTTGCTCTAGGGACCAGTTTAACTTCAATTTTTTTTGTTGAGTTTCTGCTTTCTCGACTCCTCTATTGCAGTCAGTGGAGAGTTGAAGTCCCCCACTATTATTGTATTGGTGTCTATCTCTTTTTTATTAGGTCTAGTATAATTTGTTTTATAAAGCTGGGAGTTCCAGTGTTAGGCACATACATTTAAAACTGTTATGTCTTCTTGTTGAATTGGTCCCTTTATCATTATATAATAACCACCTTTGTCTATTTTTTTTACTGTTGTTAATTTAAAGTCTGTTTTATCTGATATGAGAATAGTTACTCCTGCTCTTTTTTTTTTTTTTTTTTTTTTTTGGTTTCCATTTGCATAGAGTATTTTCCCCACCTCTTTACCTTAAGTCTATAGTAGTCCTTGTGTGTTGTGTGTCTCTTGAAGGCAACCAATATTTGGGTTGTGTTTTTTTTTAATACATTCTGCCAGTCTGTATATTATTTAGTGGGCCATTGAGACCATTTGCATTCAGAGTTAATAATGATCTGCATGATACTATTCCTTTCACCATACTAGTTGTTATCTGGTTTTATTTGTTTGCCCTTATTTCCAGCATTTTTATTATATTCTCTTATTTTCCAACATTTTTCTGCTGTTGTATTTTGACCTTGGTTTCAGTATTCAATACTGAATACTTTGAATATTTTTTGTAGAGTTGGTCTAGTGGTGATAAAGTCCCTCGGTGTTTGCTTGTCTGAGAAATACTTCATTTCTTTGTTGTTTATAAAACTTAGTTTTAGCCGGGCTCAGTGGCTCAGCCTGTAGTCCCGTGCCTTGGGAGGCTGAGGTGAGTGGATTGCCTGAGCCCACGGGTTCAAGACCCACCTGGGCAACTTGGCGAGACCTCATCTCTACAATAAATCAAAAATTAGCCAGGCGTGGTAGTGCACGCCTGTAGTTCCAGCTACTTGGAAGGCTGAGGTGGAAGGATCACCGGAGCCCAGCAGGTCGAGGCTGCGGTGGCTGGGAGCGTGCCACTGCACTCCAGTCTGGGCGACAGAGTGAGATTCCAACTCAAAAAAAATAAAAAATAAATAAAACTTAGTTTTGTGGAATACAAAATTCTTGGCTGTTATTCTGTTTGAGAAGATTGAAGACAGGGCCCAAATCACTTCTGGCTTGTGGGGTTTCTTCTGAGAAGTCTGTTATTAGTCTGATAGATTTATTTTTGTAAGTCATTTGATGCTTTGTCTCACTGTTCTTAAAATTTTTCCTCCACATTAACTTTCCATAGCTGAATGATTATATGCCTTGGGGATGATATTTTGCAGGGGTTCTTTGGGCTTTTCCTATCTGGATGTTTAAATCTCTGGCAAGGCCAGGGAAGTATAAGTTTTCCAAACCTGTTGCTTTATCTTCTTCCTCAAGAACACCTTTGATTCTCAGGTTTGGGTGTTTTACATAATCCTACATTTTTGAGAGATTTGGTTCTGTTCACTTGATTCTTTTTTCTTTATTGTTGTCTAATTGGTTTAATTCAAGAGTCTTGTCTTCTTCAACTTCTATGATCCTTTCTTCTGCTTGTTCCAGTCTACTGTTAAAACTTTTTTTCTTCCCTAATTGATTCTTTCATTTCCAGAATTTCAGCTTGTTTTGTTCAAAAGGTGTCTATCTTTTTGGAAAATTTTTCATTCATGTCCTAAATACTTGTTTACGTTTCTTTATGTTGGTTTTCAACTTTCTCCTGAAGTACATTGAATAATTTTTATCATCAACCTTTTGAATTCTATGTCTGGTATTTCAAAGATTTCATTTTGGCTAGGGTTCAGTGCTAAAGAGTTAGTGTGGTCTTTTAGGGATGTTGAGTGAGTTTTTCAATTGCCAGACATGGCAGATCTGTGCTGGGCACCTGCACTGGCTATCAGCATCCTGAGTGTCCACAGTGGCTTGGAAAGTGATTTCAACTGGGTTCTGGGATCAGGCCTTTCCCAAAGCTGAGGTGTTATATCTGATGATTTGGGCTGTGCTGTTGACTTTCAGTCAGGAGGTGGCCCTTGCCTAGGTGCCAACCAACCTAGGCAAAGAGCAGGGCGCTGGAGATTACTCAAGTTCTCTGTTTGAAGTCTTTGAGAGGAGTGCAGGGTGAAAGGAGCTCGAACACCCCACACGTGTGCACTCTTTGCTACCTCAGTGGGAATTGGGAGGGGGTCCCAGGCCACTGGGGTAGCACTCTTGAGCAGGGCAGCAAGAGAAGAGTTTACCAGGATAGACAGGTTGCTATGGCAACGTGCCACTCAGCCTCCCACTTTGGCCTCAGGCAATCTGCATTCCACAGACTGCAAAGCGCAGCTGGTCTCAGGGCCTTCGGTATTCTCGTGGCAACCCACCCCAGCCAGGAACTGTCTTCTATGAGGAATTTGCCCTTGGGACCCTTTTCATCCTAGGCCAACAAGAAAACAAACACCACAGGGTTAAGTTCCTGGGGTATGATGGCTGGAGCTTCTCAGGGCTTTCTGTCTTTTTTTTCCTGCAGCACTTCATGTGGATTTTGGCAAAGCACAGCTGTGGGTAAGGCAGTTCCCCTGAGGGATTGGAGTCCTGCATGGCTCAGTGGCCCTCCAAGTCCACAGCAGGAGCACAGAAGACCTGAATTCCCCTCATGCATCTTCCCCACCGTGTCTGGCAGCTGCCAGTGGTCTGTGATGGTTCAAGCAAGAGTCTGGCTAGTTCCAGCCCAGGCCGATGGATTTTTCTCTTCTTTGCACTATGTGGTGACGAACACTTTATTCATAAGTAACCATGCTGAGAGTCCTGTTCCTCTTTGGGTACTGAGGAAACTCTCTTTATCTTGGTCTACTCCATAGGAGAAACACACTCCTGCTGCTTTATGTGGGTCGTCATCTTAATCCTAGTGAACAATGCCTTATTTTAAATACAGTTACATGCCACTTAACAGTGAGGATACAGTCTGAGAAGTATGTTGTTAGACAATTTTGTGTGAACATTATTGTGTGTACTTACATAAACCTAGATGGCATATCCTACTACACGCCTTGCTTATGTGATATTGCCTATTGTTTCCAGGCTACGGACCTGGACAGCCTGTGACTGTACTAATGAATACTGTGGAAAATTGTAAGATGATGGTAAGTATTTGTGTACCTACATATCTAAACATAGAAACGATAAACCTGTACGGGACACTTAGTATGAATGGAGCTTGCAAGATTGGAAGTAGCTCCATTGGGTGAGTCAGGGAGGGAGTGGCAAATAAATGTGAAGACCTAGGACATTACTGTACACTACTGTAAACGTTTAAAATACTGTACTCAGGCTACGCTAAATTTATTTAAAATATTTTTCTTTCTTCAGTAATAAGTTAACTTTGGCTTATAGTAACTTTTTGACTTTACACATTTTTAAACTTTTTTACTTATAATAACAGCTTAAAACAAACACATTGTACAGCTATAAAAAATACTTTTTCTCTAATTTTTTATTTTATAAGCATTTTCCTACTTTTAAAATAATTCATGTTTTACTTTTTTATTTAAAATTAAGATATCGGCACACACATTAGCCTACATAGGCTCAGGACCTTCAAGATGTCACTAGGTCATGTAAGTTTTTAAGCTCCTGTATAATCTTATGGGACCACCATCATATACCATCCATCGTTGACTGAAAGGTTATGTGATACGTAGCTGTGCACTCACCTTACAATCAAAAATAGAGTTCTAATTTTTTTTATTTTTAATGGAAAATTTATGCTGAGTCTGATTAGCTGCCCCTTCAGCACTAATTAGCTGCCCTGTGTTATTATATAGCATCCATTACTATGACTATATAACTTATTTCCCTTTCATTGATATATAATGATTTACATATTGATGGGATACATATGAGTGTTTCATGCAAAGAATGTGTAATGATTATGTCAAGGTAATTGTGGGATCCATCACTTTGAGTGTTTCTTTTTTTATGTGTTTGATATCATTTCAAGTCCTCTCTTCTAGTTACTTTGAAATATATATAATATTGATGCTAAGTATAGTCATCATAGTCTGCCACCAAACATTAGAAATTATCTCTTCTAACTGCATGTTGGTGCTCATAACCATCCCCCACTCACCATTCCCAGACTTTGGTATCTATTATTCTATTTTCTATATACATGGGATCAAGTTGTTTAGCTCCCAAATATAAGTGAGAACACACAGTATTTGTCTTTCTGAGTCTGGTTTTTTTCACTTACCTCAATGACCTCCAGTTGCATATATATTGTGACAAGTGAAATAATTTCATTACTTTGTATGGCCAAATAGCTTTCCGTTGTGTATATATGCCACATATACCACGTTTTCTTTATCCATTTGTCCACTGATGGGCATGTAGGTTAATTCAATATCTGTAGTATGGTGAACAGTAGAGAGCCATAAAATACTATAGTGCTTCCACGAACATGGGAATGCAGGCATCCCTTTGATATACAGATCTCTTTTCTTTTGGGTTGATGCTCAGTAATGAGATGTCTGGGTCGCATGGTAATCCTTTTTTTTGAGAAATTTCCTTGTTTTACAGCAGTTGTGCTAATTTACATTCCCCCCAACAGTATATATGAGTTTTCTTTTCTGCATCTTCGCCTGTGTCTGTGTGTGTGTGTGTTTTATCTTTTTTAATAATAGCCATTAACTGGGGTGAGATGATGTCTCATGTGGGTTTGATTTGCATGTTTCTGCTAATTAGTTATGTTAAGCATTTTTTCATATACTTGTCAGCTACTTGTATTTTTTTTTTTATTTTGAGAGTTGTCTCTTCGTGTTCTTTGCCTATTTTTTAATGAGGCTGTTTGGTTTTTTTTACTGTTGAGATGTTTGAGTTCCTTATTTATTCTGGATATTAGTCCCTTCTGCGGTGAGTAATTTGCCACTATTTTCTCCCATTTGAGAGGCTATGTCTTCACTCTGTTGCTTGTATTCTTTGCTGTGCAGAAGCTTTTTAGCTTTATATAGCCCATGTGTCTACTCTTGGTTTTGTTGTCTCTGCTTTTGAGGTCTTAGTCAAAAAAATCTTTGTCTAGACCAAAGTCTTAAAAAGTTGTCCTTATGTTTTCTTCTAGCAGTCTTATAGTTTTGGGTCTTACATTTAAGTCTTTACCTATCTTGAGTTGACATTTGTGTATAGTGAGAGGTAAGGGTCCAATTTCATTCTTCCACCTATAGATATCCAAATTTCCCAGCATAATTTATTAAAGAGGGTATCCTTTCCACAATGTATTGTTCATGGCAGGCTTGTCAAAAACCAATTGGCTGGAAATATATGAATTTATTTCTGGATTCTCTATTCTGTTACATTGGTCTATGTATCTGCTTTTATATCCATATCAGGCTGTTTTGGTTACTATAACCTTGTAATACATTTTGAAGTCAGGTAGTGTGATGCTTCCAGCTTTGTGGGGTTTTTGTTTGTTTGCTTTGTTTTATTTTTTTCACATAATTGCTTTGGCTATTTGGGCCCGTTTTTGATTTCATATGAATTTTAATATTGTTTATTTCTGTTTCTGTGACAAATGATATTGATATTTTGATAGGAACTATATTGAATCTGAGAATTGCTTTGGGCAATATAATCATTTTAATGAGATAATAATTATTTCTGTCTAAGACCAAGAGATATTATTTTCATTTTTCACGTACTTTTCAATTCCTTTCATTGGTGTTTTGTAGTTTTCCTTGGTTAAATTTATTCCTATATGTTTTATTTTGTTTTCAAGCTATTGTAAATGAGATTGACTTTTTTTATTTTTTTCCAGATATCTTATTATTGTTATACTCAAACACTGTTGAGTTTTGCACAATTGATTGCTTATCTTGCATCTTAACTAAATTTATTAGGTGTAAGAGTTTTCTGATGAAATCTTTTGAGTTTTCTAGATATAAGATCATGTCATCTGCAAAAAGGGGCAATCTGACTTCCTCTTGTCCAATTTGGATGCCTATTATTTTTCTTGCCTGGCTGTTCTGGCTAGGACTTCCAGTACTGTATTGTACAAGGGTAATGAAGGTGGACACGTGTCTTGTTCTAGGTCTTAGAGAAAAGGCTTTTAACATTTTTCCATGTAGTATGATGTGTTAGCTGTGGGTTTGTCATATATGCCTTTACTATTTTAAGATAGGGTCCTTCTATGCTTACTTTGTTAAGAGTTTTTATCATGAAGGGGTTTTGAATTTTATCAAATGCATCTTCTGCTTCTATTGAGATGATCATATGGTTTTTGTCTTTAATTTTTGTCCTCAATTCTCTTGATGTGATGTATCACATTTATTGATTTTTGTGTGTTTAACTACTTTATGTTCACTAAGATTATTGGCCTATAGTTTGCTTTTTTGGTTGTGCCTTTGTCTAGTTTTGGTATCAGGATCATGCTAGCCTTGTAGAATTAGTTAGGGAAAATTCCTTCCTCTAAATTTTTTAGAATAGTTTGAGAAGGATTGGCTCTTCTTTATATATTTGCCAAAAGTCCACAGTGAATTCTTAGTCCTGAGCTTTTCTTTGTTGGTAGATTTTTTTATTATTGGTTAAATCTTGCCGCTCTTTAGTTGTGTATTCAGATTTCCTGTTGCTTCCTGATTCAATCTTGGTAGGTTGTATGTTTTCAGGAATGTGTCCATTTTTTTAGGTTTTCTGGTTTGTTAGCATGTAGTTGTTCATAATAGTCTTTGATGATCTTTTGTATTTCTGTTATATCAGCTGTAATGTATCCTATTTCTTTTTTAACTTTATTTTTCTGGGCTGGCTCTCTTAGTTAGTTTAGCTAGCAGTTTATTCATTTTATTTATCCTTTTGAATAATCAACTTTTTACTTTTGGACTCTTTGTATTTCTTTTTAGTCTCTAGTTCATCTAGGCCTGATCTGACCTTTATTATTTTTTTTTCTTCTGCCAACTTTGGGTTCGGTCTGTTCTTGTTTTTATAGTTCCTTGAGGTACATTGTTAGTTGTTTATTTGAAATCTTTATTTTTTAATGTATATATTTATTGCTATAAACTTTCCTTTTAACACTGATTTTGCTGTATTGCACTGGTTTTGGTATATTGTATTTCCATTTTCTTTTGTTTCAGGAATTTTTTAAAATTTCCATCTTAATTTCTACATTGACCCAAAGGTCATGCAGAAGCATATTTTTCTTCCTTCTTTCCTTCCTTTCTTCTCCCTCTTCTTCTTCTTTGTATTTTTTATTTTATTTTATTTTATTTTATTGAGATGGGATCGCACTCTGGTGCCCAGGCTAGAGTGCAGTGGCATGATCATGGCTCACTGTACCCTTGACCTCCTTGGCTTAAGTGAGACTTCCACCTCAGCCTTTCAAGTAACTGGAACTACAGGCACATGCCATCACAACTGACTAATTTTTAATTTTTTTGTAGAGACAGGGTCTCACTATGTTGCCCTGGCTGGTCTCAAACTCCTGGGCTCAAGCCATCCTCCCACCTCAACCTCCCACAGTGCTGGGATTACATGTATGAGCCACCATGTCCAGCCTAGAAGGCATGTTTTTCAATTTCCATGTATTTGTATTGTTTCCAAAATTTCTCTTAGTATTTTTCAGTTTATTCCATTGTAGTCTGATAAGATACTTGATATGATTTTGATTTTTCAAAATTGGTTGAGACCTGTTTTGTGGCCTAACATATGGACAGTCCTAGAGAATGTTCCATGTGATAAGAAGCATGTGTATTTTACAGTTATTGAACAGAATGTTCTGCACATGTCTGTTAGATCCATTGGTTTAAAGCCCAGTTTAAGTCCAATGTTTATTTGTTTATGTTCTGCCTTGATGATCTGTCTAATGCTGACAGCAGGGTGTTGAAGTCTCCTATTATTGTCATATTGAAGTTTATATCTTTCTTTAGATTTAGTAATATCTGCCCTGTGAATCAAGGTGTTCCAGTGCTGGGCACATATATGTTTAGAATTGTTATATCCTTTTCTTAGATCGATCCTTTGGTTGTTATAGAATGGCCTTCTTTGTCTTTTTTACTG
>CAUYQG010150470.1:0-20992 GCA_963574415.1 Tarsius wallacei | reverse complement strand
GAGATTGAGGAGAGGAGCCTCAAGGACAGATGGGATTTAGTGACAGCTCGATGTGGGATGAAGGGAGAGAGAGAATTGAAGATGTAGCCGTGGGATTGATAGGATTGACCAGATGATGGCGTTGCCTTGACGGAGGAAATCGGAAAGTACAGGACAGGGTACCGAAGGGCACCTGAGAGGGTGTGTGTTGGTGACCCCAAGGGGAGCAAGAGGAATCTGAGTAGGAAATGCGCATTTGGGATTTTTTTTTTTTTTTTTTGAGTCGGAGTCTCACTCTGTCACCCAGACTGGAGTGCAGTGGCTGCTCCCGGCCACCGCAGCCTCAACCTGCTGGGCTCCGGCAATCCTTCCGTCTCAGCCTTCCAAGGAGCTGGAAATACAGGCGCGTGCTACCACGCCCGGCTAATTTTTGATTTATGGTAGAGATGAGGTCTCGCCAAGTTGCCCAAGTGGGTCTCAAACCCGCGGGCACAGGCAATCCACTCACCTCGGCCTCCCAAAGTGCTGGGATTACAGGCTGAGCCACCGAGCCCGGCCTTATTTTTTCAATAAGTGTCTGTTGGGTACCTGCTATCTTCATGTTATCCTGGGGGTAGATCAGCCATAGCTTCTGTCTCCGGGGAGTTTATACCATAGGGAATCCATGGATGGAGAAGAATAAAGGGAGAGTTTTGAGTGTCAAAGGATAACTTGATGGTGGGAGGTGGGGAAGGAGCGTTGGGGGAGAAACAGGAGCATAAGCACCATCAAGTTGGAGGCGAGCCAGCAGCAGAGAAGCCCTGCGAGAGCAGGCGGTGTGCCTCTGTCACTGCTGTGCCCTAGCATTGCTCTGCATGGTCTCATAGTTGCTCATTAAATATGAAGGTGGATGAATGAACAGACGGGATAAGAAGGGCTGGGGGAAGAGGACAGAGATGTAATCTTTGGATTTGGCTCACAGCCATCTCTTAGCTGACTTAGAGTCGTTTCAGTGGTGTTGAGGATGAGGGGGTTGAGGTGACAGTCGAGAGGGAGGGAGTGACAGCATGTAGAGACCACCCCCTTGCTAAGGAATTGTGGGACGGTTGGTAGAGTTAGATAAAAGCCTTTTCCCAGAGGGCACTTGAGCCCATGGTTTCCTTTGAGGGGCCTTAATGGATGACTGGAGGTTTTAATGAGGCCAGAGGGGGAAGGGAATAAAACTTGGGTTACCATGTGCCAGAGACATTACCTGGAGGGCGTCTCATTTAATCCTCACAACAACCCTAGGAGGCGATAATATTCGATGACCTTATTTTGTGGGGCGGGGGGCGGAGCTCTGAGAAGCAAGCACCTGCCCGCCCCCTACTGCCCCCATGCCATGGCTCGGAAGCACTAAGCTAGGTCTGCCTCAGGTAGTCCATCAGCATTTAGATGGAAGTTGGGGGTGGAATGAGAGATCAGGGGTTATGGGTTGGAAGGCAAGAAAGACGTGCAGGAGCTGTGAAGGGTTCATTAGGAATCTGGAATCTGCAGAAAGCTGGGCGGGGGGCTTTCAGGGAGGTTTCTCGGTTCACGCAGGTCTGGAGATCTCCGCTGCCTTGGTGTCTGTCAGGTCTGTGCAGGTGAGAAAACAGCAAAGCCCAGAGCAGCAAGGAGGTGAGACCAAGGTGCCGATGGCTCACTGAATCGCTGGAGAAAATGGTGGGAGACAGACTAGGAAGAAAAAAGGTGAGCCGGCTCGCAAAATCTTCTAGGACAGTGGGGAAGTCCAGGAGCAAAACAGCATTTAAAGATGCCTGCCGTGTGTGTCTTCACATTTAATCTTTCTTGTCACCTCCCAGAATGGGCTGCCTTGTTTCCTTTTTCTGGATTAGGCAACCTGTGAGGCTCCAAGGAAAAGCTGCCTTGGCCAGGTGCACAACTCATTAGTGAGCGGTGGCCTGAAATGCGAGCCCAGGTCTGAGTGGTCACAGGTGAGCCCTGTGGCAGGAAGGCCAGCATGGGCACTGACTGTCTGTCCTGCTTCCTTCCAAGCTTTTCTCTTACTAGAAAGACAAAGAGAACAAGGGGTTTTGGAACCGGCAAAGGGAGTACTGATAGCCACCAAATTTCATTTACGCAGTGTATGTACGAGGGGGAACCCTCCAAAAAAAAAAAAACCGCAATTATCTTTTGGAGGATGGACCGCTTGTAGGACAGGCTTCACCCACTAGGTTAGCATTCTAGGAACCCATCAGCATCAGTGTACCAGCTAGCATTGTTGTGAGAGGCTGCGTTTGGCTTCAGTGAATTTCTTTTTGGAGATTCTTCCAGCGTGTTTGCCCATTTCATGGTGGGTGATTTACGAATGCACCTGACCACCTCACACTGAGTGTTCAGCAGCTTTTGACTGAATGGTGGCATGACCCCTGTGCCCCAACCTCCCTATTCACCCCATCTTGCCCCAAGCAACTTTTTTTTTTTGTTTCCTCTGATGAAAACAAGTCCTCAAAGGGAAACATTTGGTTTATGTGGAAGAGATGAAGCGAAAAAACAGCAGAGGCACTAAGGCATCAAAATGGACAAGTTCAAAAACTGTTTTTGAGCAGTGGGAAAAGCATCTCGATAGGTGTATTGCATCAAATGGAGAGTACGTTGAAGGTGACTGATGTTTAAACACGTAAGAATAAATACACAGTTTTTATAACTTCTGTATTTTCAGGGTTCCCTTCATAGAGTCGCTGTTGGCCACTTTCACAGTTGTTAGCTCATTTGCTCTTCACAGCAACCCTGATATTTGCATCTTGCAGTTGCGTGTTCGGAGAGGTTCCACAATTTGACTAAGGTCCTTCAGCTAATAAGTGAACAAAGTATGAGATTGGAACCCATCGCCAGATACTGCATCCGTTTATAGTTTCAGATCAACCCTGGGAGGTCAGTGGCTGTTGGATTGATTCCTGTGTAACAAATGAGGAAACTGTGGTATAAGAACGTGCAAGTGGCTTATCCCAGGTTGTCCTAGGCAGTGGCTGAGCTCAGTCTAGAACCTAGGCCTCCCCATGGCTAGCCTCGGGCTCTTGACGGCAGAGGAGAAGTGAAATGATGAGTCAGGAGATCTGGGACCAGGGAGGCCAGCCCTGGGTGGTAGACCTTGGAAGCGGACACATCTCACTTCCAGGCAGAAAGAATGGTAGGGGCAAACACACCTTAACTGGTCCTTGAGGCTCGGGGGGCTGTGTTGGTGGGGTGGGGCGATTTGTACCGGTCTGATTCCCTCCAGACTTCAGTGTCGTTGCTGGGGTCAGCGAAACTTGGCCTCCTCCCAGTAGGGGTAGAGTATGGCATTCGTGGCTCCTTTGTTTTTTCTTCACACTCATCTCGCCGGCTGTGTTTGCAGTTCCAGCTTCCATGGGTGCTGGGAGAAGGAACCCCGTTGGGCCGAGAGCAGCCACTGGGGTGAGGGGTGCAGGGGGAGACAGAACTTGTGCGTCTCAGTTTCTAGAAGTAAAGGTTGAGCGTGTGGGAGCTCAGGAATGTACTTGGAAATGTTTCCCATTTATTTTTATTGCCAAGCAATACCTAATGAAAATGTGGGGAAAGACACAGGAGCCTGCAGCTAATAAATCACCTGCTTTCATTTTCTGATGTTTCCTTTTTACCTTTGTTCTTACATAAGCAATTTTGTGTGACGGAAACTGGAATGTTGATTCGCTGTGTATACGAATCAACTGTACCCTGCTTTAAAAATGTATCATTACACCATAAAGTTTCCATTCTTTCTAATTATTTTAAACATATCTGTGATATTTCTTCGGGTGGATGAGCCATGTTTTCCTTATCGATTCCTCTGTTTTGGAGGCAATTTTTTGCTAGATTATTCCTAGCATTTTACAACGATTGACAATGAGGTAGTAATAATTTTATCTTTAAAAAAGAAATAGTACCCTAAGGTAAATTCTCAGTAGTTTGGATCCTGGATTAAAGACATGGAGAATTTTTTTTTTAATTGTCTTCTGGAAATTGTGATGAAATCTCTTAAAAGCAACTTCTCTGGGTATTGTTAATTTTTTTTTTTAAGTTGGAGTCTCACTCTGTGGCCCAGACTGGAGTGCAGTGGCACGCTCTCAGCCACCGCAGCCTTGACCTGCTGGGCTCCGGCGACCCTTCTGCTTCAACCTTCCAAGTAGCCAGAAGAACTATAGGCACACACTACCACGCCCGGCTATCTGGGTATTGTTTTTATAACCAGCAAACTGTCCGTGGGGGCTGGGCACTGTGTCTAGGGAGTCACTTTCTACAGCCCAAAGCCAGGGAGTGAGGGAAAGGCTGGGCTCAGGAAATGGACAGGGGCCTCCTGTTTTCCTGCTGCCGTGATGGGGGTTCGGCTTGCTCAGCACTTACATCGTCCCACTCCCGGACGCTTGGGGAAGCTTGCTGTTGCCTGCATGGAGTTTCTAGAGTTCAAGTGCAGCGTCCTCACTCCCTTGTTCCATCACAGAGGGAGACCCCAGATAGGAGGTTGCAGCTGTCATCACTTACCCTTTCTGCCCCATGAAAAATGGCCTTGAAGATTAATATTTTTTCCCCTTTTCCCAGAATTTGTTCCTGCTGAGGAGTGGCTCCTCCCTGACTCCCCGTCTCAGCGCGGTCTTGGGAGTCCGGTGGGTGACGTTCTCCACCTCTGAGGAGAAGCTCCTTCCTCAAGCGCAAGTTCTCCATTGCTATGGATACCGAATCCACGTATTCTGGATACTCCTACTACTCGAGTCATTCCAAAAAATCTCACAGACAAGGGTATGTATGGAAGCTGCTCAGTATCCTGCTTTTCCTTCTGGGGAAGCCTGCAGGTTGGTGGGGCTTTCAGGAGTCACTTTTCACACAGTGACTGGCGCGGGTTGGGCACATGAGAAGCCGAGCTAAAAGCTCAGGGCATTTAACAGGCTTAGGAGCCTCTGTGCTACCAATTTACATTTTATAGCTGTCATTAGAGTTGATGACCCTGATTTCTCACAACTGATTTTAAATTAAGGTTTCTCCCTGCAGTGGAAATGTTTTCTCTTTCTAAGTATTTCTCATACAAGTCAAGTCTCTCAAAGCTCTACCAAGAATGTACATGCCAGTTTTTAAAAAGTGTTCATTTGTGGTTGCTTTTCACCCAAAGTTGTTGATTCATTGCTCATTATGCCTTGGCGATGAGGCTTATACGCTGAACTGGTGGGATTGATCTGGGGCTTTGTTTCTTTCACACATCTTCAGGTGACCAAGCCGGGGTTTTAAAAACACTGTCCTGGATAATGGGGGCCAAATTCCCCCTCCTCTGCAAAATAAACAGGTCCACACTGGTATGCTTAGGGCTTGCTGTGTGACTGGCCTGCGAAATTTTTTCTGAGTAGAGGAACTAGTGAACGAATGAGGAAATAAATGAATAAATAAGGGGTACTGGACCAGTTAGCAATGTAGCTGGTGAAATTGTAGTGGTGTGCTTACCCAGCCTTCTCATCTGTGAAATGGGTACAGTGGTCCCCTCCTTACAGGCCCGTTGAGAGGATCAAATGAGATTGTCCACGCAAAGCACGTAACGTGGTGAGTGATAAGACAACCAGTGGCTGTGCTAGTGCTGAAAGGGTCCTGGCATTGAGCACTCTGTTCTGAGGTACCACCTGGCCCCAGCCGAGATGCCTAGCTCTGCACCCGCTTGGGATCAGGGATTGCAGTGGTGTTTCTCTGAAGGAACTGTTCCCTACACCAGCAGTTGAATGCGGAGCGGGGTTTTGTTTTGTAAAACAGCAGTGAGATATGTCTACCTAATGTATTTATTTATTTACAAGCCTGTGTGAGGTGCACACAGAGAAAGAGGCCTGGGAGAGTGTTTGCCAAGCTGCCAGGAGTGGCTGTCCTCAGGGAGGAGCCTCCGCAGAGCTGGAGACTGCCGGGGATTTTCATTTATGCTTTATCTTTCTGTTCTCATTCAGTTGTTTGCAAGTGTGTAGTTTGTCATTTAAAAAAAATGAATGGAGTAAGTGTGAAGGTTTTCAAAGATTATTACATGAGAAAGTGTTCATGAGGCCGTGTTATAAAAGCAGGATTCAAGATTTTGTACCTTACAAAATGTGTTTGTACATGCTATATATACACGTGATAAGGTAGTTCGAATGTACTGACCATGCTTGTCTCTGAGTATATGATGACGGTTGGCATTTTTACTTTTGTTACTTCCTAAGTTTTTAAGCATGACTCTTACATCACAAAAACTTGGGAAAAGGATGTAGGTGTATGAGTGTGTGCTGGAGCGTGGGTAAGCCTTTCTCGTCAGGATGGGAAATAGAAGGGGCCGGGTCCCCGGGCGGGGCCTGCAGTCAGGCCTGAGAAAGCCAGAAACCCTCAGGTGCTAGGAATTTAATCACACATTTCAACCAGTGGGTAGCCTGGCCGATTTGGTGATAAACTACCAGAAGCAGCTGTCTTAAAACACCAACTCATTAGACCCAACTGGAGAAAGCAGTTCCCATGTCGATGTGCCGGGCTTCCCTCACCCACACCACAACGACACAAGGAGGCGTTTGGGGTTCTCTTGGTGCTTGGGGATGAAGAGGGGAGGCAAGCTGGGTTCTGCCTAGAAACCATCTCTGGCCTCTTTGGTGTACACCTGAGTCTGGACTTGCACACTTCAGGGCCCGTTGCTACTCTCTGCTGTTTCCCGAGGCCCCTTGGGGCCCCAGAAATGAATAGGTCAGTGCCCTTGTGGTAACTTTAAGAGACTATAGCTCTCAATCAACACAACATGCGGAACTCTCAACGCGTTCTTAGACCCATGTAGAAGGTGCTCAGCAAATGTTGCTACAAGCTGAGATTTTTAATCCGTTCATCAAGGAATGTTACTGAATGAACACCTACCCTGAGAAAAGCCTCGAGTGAGGGGACAAGCCTGAGAGCTTCGGAGGTGCACTCAGTGGGCTCGTTAAGAAGCACCACCTGGGGAGGGAATTCTCTGACTCACGGCCAGTGAAGGGTACAGCAACTGTGGGGCACAGGTCAGATTTGGAGCCCACCCTAGACAGTCTGTGTCGTGGAGTTCTTCGCTAGGGCATAAAAAATGTTAAGCAGTCATCGTGTCCTCCACAGGCATGCCAGCAGGCCGCAGACCCAGCCACAAGGGTATTGCATCCCACGAGCGTCCCTGTGAGGCTGCGCTGCTCAGAGATTTGTTGGGGATTTGAATGCAAGAGTAAGAAAGGGGGGCGGGAAACTTGCCTTTTGGTAATTTTAGTAGAACTCCAACTCTGGGAGGAATAATGGAGCACGCCACATTTGATACGTCCGATGACGCCGTGATCATCTTGGAGGACTGGCCAGGTTCCAAGCAGATGACAAGCAACTCTTTTCTAACAAAGAGGTCAGTGGCCTGGTTTTGTGATGCCTGCTGTCCCCAGAGGGTGTCCAGTTAACTTGCTGGAAAGTGGTGCAGACTCCCGCCGACCTCAGCTAACCTTTGGGCTTGGAGCAAGAGGTCCCTCATTCAAATACAGCAGCTGCCAGTCGTGGTAATGCCCACCTTGGGAGTGTCTGCGGGGCCCCTCACAGTCGTTATCTCCTATCTTCACAGCAGTCCTAGAATGGTAGGAGGCGGTAGCCCTATTTTTCAGGCAGTGTAACTGAGGCCCAGAGAGGCAGCATTATTTGCCTAAAGTTGCAAAGTTAGATGGTGTCCCTGGCAGGTTTGGGGCCCAAGTTGTTTCTTTGGAAGGGAAATGCTGCTTTTAAAAAGGGAAATCGGCCGGGCTCGGTGGCTCAGCCTGTAATCCCGCACTTTGGGAGGCCGAGGTGAGTGGATTGCCTGAGCCCGTGGGTTCGAGACCCGCCTGGGCAACTCGGCGAGACCTCATCTCTACAACAAATCAAAAAAATCAGCCGGGCGTGGTAGCGCGCGCTTGTAGTTCCAGCTACTCGGAAGGCTGAGGCGGAAGGATCGCCGGAGCCCAGCGGGTCGAGGCTGCGGTGGCCGGGAGCGGCCGCTGCACTCCAGTCTGGGCGACGGAGTGAGACTCCAACTCAAAAAAAATTAAAAATAAATAAATAAATGAAAAGGGAAATGAGGCTGGGTGCGGTGGCTCACACCTGTAATCCCAACGCTTTGGGAGACTGAGGCTGGAGGGCTGCTTGAACTCAAGAGTTTGAGACCCGCCTGGGCAATACAACGAGACTTCATCTCTGCAAAAAATAAATACATTAGCTGGGCGCAGTGCTGTGCGTCTGTCGTCCCAGCTCCTTAGGAGGCTGAGGCCGAAGGATCGCCTGAGCCCAGGAGGCCGAGGCTGTGGTGAGCCACGATTGTGCACTACCCTCCACCCTCGGCGGCAGAGTGGGACTTTGTCTCAATAAGTAAATAGATAATAAAAATTGGAAAAATGAAAAGAGGAAGGAGGGGTGTCTCACCGCCTCATGTGCTAGAATGCACAGGAAGAGGGCTGCCGGGGCAGTGGAGCGATTTGTGCTTTTGTTCCGGGCTGCCTCAGAGTCCGCCTGCCCCTGCCAGCCCTCCCCACACCCTGTCAGAGCCAAGAGGAAGCAGGCATCCAGGTCCCAGCAGTCGGCAGCACGGCCGTGGTGGTGGGAACGGAGGAAAGGGAGGAGTAACCGGTGGGGCCAGCTTTCCCCAAATAGAAATAGACGGACAGCAGAAACAGGACTAAACACTCTTCTCAGGAAATGCTGACCGTAGGTGAGAACAGCGTGGCAGTTGGAGGGATTCTGGCTGGACGAGGGGTCACAGCAGCCCCCAAGGGCTCAGCTCTAGAATCGCCCCAATGGATGTGTCTACCTGTGCACACACAGGACAGACACATGCCCGGGCCTCCTGCATGCCGAGGCTTGTTCTCCCCACCCCCTCACACAGACTCTCACACAAGCAGATTTCCTTATCTTTACTCATACAGGCAGATGTTGCCTGGAGACAGATTCAGAGATAAAGATGCCAAGAAAGATTCTGACACAGCGGCCCAGCAAAGACACACAAGTGACTGAGACCAGTTAGGCAGAGTTGGAAAAACATGTACTTCGTTCACGTGTTTATAATGCCCCGCTCTATGGCTTGGTAGCCTGGTTACCTCTTGGCCCCTTATTTCTATACTCTTAGACCCGGTGAATGGGTTGTCTTCTCCATGAGGGACCTCTCTTCCAGACGACGGTGCTTGGCAGCCGCAGGTTTTCCCTGAAGTTACAACACCTGGACCTCCAGGGGCAAGCGTCTAAGTACATACAGTCAGGGGGCTACACTGTGACTCACAGTTCCACATCCTGGAAAGCACTGGTTGGCAGGAGTTTTGTTGTGTGTCACTGTGAAGTCCCAGCTTGACCTCAAGATCCTCCTGGAGCAATAATTCAGGACCAGTAATTTTAGATAACATTTTTCTGATTTTCTAATGAGGTTTTTCTTGTAATAGCCATATGACCAGTCTTGCTCCCTTGATCATTAGTGCTAGTGTTGAGTTGACAGGGCCTGTCGTGCCTTTACCTTGCACTTGGCAATGGACGGAAGGCTCTCGGCTCCGGGCATCCCTCAGTCATGACCTCAGGCTGTTCTGAGCCTGTCTTCCAACTTCGTCCACTTGATACAATTTTAATAAAGAAGCACTGTGTGTTGACACACCGTACAGCTGAGCGTTACACTCATGGCTCCCATTATTGAGCCCCTGCTGTAAACAGGACATTTCAGGCCATCATTCCAATAGCCGCCTTCCCCAGGAGCATTTGGGTAGGAAAATCTTGGAAGAAGTTTCCTGGACCACCTGAGTCCTGTTCTCCTGGGGTACTGACGGAAGATGCCAATTCCTGTTGTCTCCCTTCCAGACAGACTCTTTGAGGATGGAGCCACCAAATCTTCTCTTGAGTTCGTACCCAAGGTGGTTTTTTGGCACACTTTTTAAAGTTTAAGAAGTTTTAAAGTTCAAGATGCACTGGTTTAGGGTTTCAGGCTCTGGAAGATAAGAAACCTTACTTGGGTTATCTTATCTAGCTTACCTGGGATGTTACCAAGGGAATTGTGAGACAGTTGTTTAGCATTTGGGTGCCGCTGGACCCTTTAGGAGCCAGGCTGGAAGGGCTGGAGATGGGAGTCATGGCTGGTAAAAAACAGAGGCTGTTCCCAGCCCTGGCTGCCTCCCTGCCTGCTTTCTGTCCTGATTGGGTTCAGGCTCTAGGAATTGGCACTCAGTGAAAGAATTTTGACTTCCAGTGGAATTTGTGCTGTCACAGGATTTGACCCATGGGACTCATGAATAGATAGATGGGTTGGGTGAACATGTGACTTGGCTGGTGACCGAGAGAGTGATAAATGGGACAGCAGTTGGGGAAAGTGGAAACGGACAGATGACATTCTAAGAGGGGCCTCGTCCATCTGACCGAAGGTGGGGCCCAGTGGAGCCCCAGTTGTAGACTTGGTCTGACACCTGCTCTGAACGCCGGCCAAGCATGTGGGAAATCTCTCCCAAATTGTTTATTGTCTCTCACAGTGATTGATTGTATTTGACATCTCAGAGTGTTAGACGCATAGCTTTGTGATATCTGAGGTCACAGTCCAAGCGTGACTCCTAGCAGTAGCTTCAAAGGCATATGATATAGCTCTGGTACTTTGTCCAGGATAAGGGAGTGAGGATGGGCCTTAGGAATATTTCTGTTGTGAATTTCAAAAGGAACCAATTCCAGCTGCCCTGCACCATAGCACAGCATAGTGGGTTTGAATGGAAGTGATGGCATCAGACCTGGCTCCAGGTCTGCCGCTTACTACAACTTTGGGAAGTCTCCTAGACTCTATGAACCTCTGTTTCCTCATCTGTAAAATGGGAGCAATAATACTGGCCTCATAGGGTTATTGTTAGGATTGAACAAAATTAACATAGTGAAGCACTTAGCAAAGTGCCTTGTAAATTGGGATGGGGTGTGTGGGGTGATTGGCATTGTTAGATACATCTCTGGATAAGCATGGCTGTTTCCCTACCTGTCTTGTTAGAACAAAACACCTGAGTTGTCCAGAGCGCATCTATTTCTGAGGTCTCACTGAGCAATAGATTGCAATTCTAAGCTATGCTCTCGGGGTAGTGTTGTCACTGAAAGTTTCTCTGGGGCCGTGGGAGCCTCCTGACTCTTTGAAGGAATCAGTTGGTGCTTATCCCCAGGAGGTATTGGTAAGGTAGAAGTTTGGCAAGAAATCTGCATGTTATTTTTTCCTCTAAGCTAAGTAGTAGGTTAATAAGAGATACATTGTGTGTTAATAATGCCATTTACATCTCTTTCTCCAAGACACACTACTGGCTGCACTAAGTCAAGACACCATTCATTGCCATTGCCAATGGTAATGGTAGTGGTAATAATAGGTACAATGTATTAGCACTTAACTCCACACCTGTGTACTAAGCACTACCTACGTTATCAGTGTCCCCATTTCACACATAAGGAAACTGAGGTTTTCAGAGACTGAATCACTGGTGCAAGATCACACGTCTAGTAGGGGCAGAACCAAGATGGGACTGTCTGTCTCCAAAATCTGCCTGCTCGGTGCTGTATCTGTCCTGTCTGGAAGGCCTTGGAAATGAGGGCTGGTGGTCCCAGGAAGGAGTACTGGTGGGACGGTGGCTGAAGGAACTTCCTGACCCTTGGCCACTGAGGGGCTCCTCTGGTGTGAAGGCTTCTGGTTGTGCTGTTGACGACTGGAGGCTGGAATGCCAGTTCCCATGAGTGGTTATTGACCAGGTTGTGACCTGGGCTTGGTCGCAGTGATTGGTTCCTTTGGAATTTTATGACTAACTCGCAGGCAGGGTGTTCTCACAGTTGTCCTGAAAGACCACCCAGGAAGTTCCTCTGGGGTAAAATGATGCCTTTCCTTAGGATGCCTGAAACCCACCCCACCACCCCCATGCACATGTAAACACACACACCCTCCACACCTCTTGAGATCTTTTGTGCTGGCTTGTTTGTTTCTTTGGTGTCTTCAAGTTTAGCTAGACCTATGGGAATGACTTTTTCGTTTTGAATTTATAAGAGTGAAAAGCAAATGATTCTCTGTCCTGGTTAGAATTTCCTTTCTTCTCTTGTCTAAAGGTATAGGGTGACAATGTGTCTCAGATTTTTTTGGACAGTCCGAAGGTTGGATATTCTACAGAGTTCTCCCGATAAAAGGAAAATGTCCTAGGAAATTGGATTAGGTAAATTATAACCAAATCAAGTGAGTAATTATTACAACCAAATGGGCCTTAGCTATAGAAATTCTAAGATTGCAATTTTAGGCTTTGCAAAAATGTGGTCACTGTTGATAGAGGAGTGATAGTCCTTGTTTTGGGTCTTGGAATGGCAGAAAGAAAATATTAAGTAGGGAACAAAGATCAGCTTACTTCTTGAAGGGGGGCAGGGTTGGGTAAGTATTGGTGCTGTGTGCGTGTGTGTATTTGTGCATGTCTGTGTGTATGTGCACACCCCTGTGTGTAGAATTTTCCTAAATGAAATTTATAACATTTTGATGAACTCAGAGAGTTAACTGACGTGGCATAAACGTGCTAGCTGGTTGTTATTTTTCAGGGAGAGAAGTAGAGAGAGACACAAATCACCCCGGAATAAAGATGGCAGAGGGTCAGAAAAATCTGTCACCATTCAAGCTCCCACCGGAGAGCCCTTGTTGGCAAATGATTCCACTCGGGCAGAGGAAGTACAGGTAAGGATCAAAGGCAGTCTGCAAGCACACTGCCACTTGGCCAAGATGCCTTTCTGAAAATGTTTTTCTAAGTCTTGTTGAAATAGGTTCTCTTGGGTTTTTATCTTTATTTTCCTAGCATGTTAATTAGTTTATCTATGTCCCGTGGCCTCTAGTTGGTCTAAGGACAGCCTGTCCTGCCATTTGGTAGCTTGGGGATTCTTCTGAAGTGTGATTGGTTGGCCCGCCTTGCTTGGTGTTGAGAAGAAGCCAGCAAGGCTGATGACAGGGCAGGGGAGGGAGAAGTTACAGGCTGGAGCCTCCTGAGACTCATTCCAAAGTGGAACAGTATAAGAGAGGGAAGGAAACGCCCTCTCCAGAAAGCCTATGTAGTGCTGGGAAGAGGAGGAAAAAGTCAGGACAGCCCAGACGGATGGTTACTATCGGTCTGTGCAATAAATCAGGGGCTGCACGCTCAGATGCCTGGGGGGAAACAGATTAATTAGGGAGGCTCTGGGGCAAAAAGAAAAGGCAAACATAAGTTCCAGCAAGCTTGGGGACTCATAGCAACCTGTGCGGTACCTCGGCGTCAATGCCCCGGGATGGAGCGGAGGAGTCTGTCGCAAACTAGAGAAGGCATTTCCCATGTCAAGAGAGCAGCAGCTTCTCTGCTCCGACACGTGTTGCTGCTCAGGAATGCAGGGATTCAGTGGCTCTGGGTCTTGCCGTATTCAAGAAAAGCTGGGAATTAGGATTTTATGTGAAATCCTAATGTCACATAACTTTGAAGTCTTGGGGGCTTATTTTTTTAAAGACATTGAGTGGGTTCCTCTCCAACTTGCATCTGTCTGGCGGCCCACTACTGAGGCATACACGGAAACACGTTGGCATCCCCTCCGCCCATCCCGAAACGTATGCACGTCCAACCTTGCCCCACACAAACAAAGCAATGTATGCATGCACAGCTGCAAAGATAGAGGACTGTAGATAAGCATCGATCTGCACACATCTGCAGAGAGGCATGTGTAATCAGGCGGATGGACTGAAACCAGAATTCCTCAGAGCACACAAGGTGTTCTTGGGACTCAAAGCTACAGTTGTGGGTTGAAGGGGATGCTTGTTCTGTGTCGGGCAAACACCTTTAGTGCTGTTGTGCTGCCTGCCTTGGCTCTGGGAGGGTCGATGGATGGATGGATGGTTGGATGGGGCCAGTCCTAGGACTGGATCACCCCGAAGTGCTCCTCCTAGATGTGGATTCAGAGGTGCCAGTGGCCTCCCACGCAGGCATTACTTTGTGACCAGTTCTTCTACCGCTTGTAGCTCACTAAGGGCTGTGATGGGAAGCTATTGGTGTTTACACCAGGATGATCTGGTGGGGAAAGCCTCGAAGTGGGCATGTAGAGGCTGTATTTCTTAGTAACTCTGCTACCTGGAGCAGTCACAACCACTCAGTTTCTTCATTGAAAACAAGGATTAGCTTAGAGGATCTAAGGTCCTACGTCCTAAGAACCTCAAGCTTGAAAGGACCCTTTGTACATCTGCATTTTTTTGGACAGGCCATATAGTTAGTAAGTCTTTGGAAAAAGGGTGAGTAACTGAATCAGAGCAGTGTGGTGGTCAACAAAATATGAGCACTAGTCATAATTATTTCAGCACTGACTCTGAATACTAGGCCCAGTACGAAACATGGAATCCAATATTTATGGAAGAAATCTGTTCATTTCTCTGTGTGTAAATTGAGGTCAGTTGTTTTAAAAAGAAAACAATAAATCAGCAAGGGAAGAAAAAGCCATAAATTAAAAGACACACAATTTGCTTTAATATAAGGTAAGTTCAAAGGATACAGAAAATAACTTACTTTGTAACACTCTTAGTGAGAACAGAGAAATGAACAGATCTTAAATGTACAGTTTGATGAGTTTTCACGGATGAGTACACCCAGTAACCCACACTGGGGTAATATGTCTATCACTCCAGGAAATTCTCTTCTGCCCTTCCTGGTCAATCCCTGCCCGCCCCCCCAGCCCAGGCAACCACCGTGTTGATTTTTAGCACTGGAGATTAGTTTGCCAGCTTTTTGCATTTAATATCATTAGAATCCTATGTTTCATTCCCCCACTCAGCGTAATGATTCTGAGATTTATCCATGTTTTGGTGTGTGTGTTTCAACAGCTCCTGCTTTTTTTAGTTTTTGCTGAGTAGTATTTCATTGTATGAATCGACCATAGTTTGTTATCTCTTCTCCTGGTGGCTGGTCTTTTGGGTTGCACCATTTTGGCTGTTGTGAGTGAATCTGTTTCCTCTTAATTTGGGGTAAAACCTGGGATGTAATTGCCGGGCCACGTAGTTAAGTGTATATTTAAATATATGTGAAACTGCCTGACCAGTTTTCCCAAGGCGCTGTACGTGCTGTGTATACTTTCACCAGCAATGTTGGAGAGTCCTGGCTGCTCCTGGCTTTTCTGTTAAACAGCAGTTTCTCTCACAGTATGTGATGCCTCCTGCTCTTCAAGTTGAAGGACTGTTTGTTCATAGGTTGAGACCTTCCCCACCACTTCTTACTGTAACCCGTGCATTTTATACACAACGTATAAAATCATTGATCATTACTAGATTTGGTTATGAGTGATCTCTGTCTCGCTGATTCAGCTGTTAGCTCAAACGAGGTTTTTGTAAGTTGGCGTCCTAATTTCATGCACTTTGCCACCACTCGCGACTTTTTGTTTGTTTTTTCTTCTTCTTTTTCAATTTTAAGGGAGATCATACATAGGAATCTCTGAGGCAAAACCTCTTTGGCCCCAGGTGGCTTTTCGGTGCTTTGCTCTGCTGTTGTTCAGTCAAGGTTGCCAGTGAAACAGCAAAATAACTTCAAATCCTAACAGCTGGGTCTTGTTAATTGAATAGACTCGTTGCTCTAACTAGCCACTACCTGGAAGTTTAAGGTTCTCTCGCTATGGCTTTAGCTTTTCAGCACTCTGGAGGATGTAATAACACACCCACTTCTAGAAGTTGGGCTTTGGAAGCCTTTATAACCCAGCATGGATCGAAAAGAAAATTCAAGGAGTTTTCTTCTCTAGGTCAACTCGTAAGAGTACTCTGACACCTGGATTGTTTAGTGTAGGGCAAACAGCCCCAGACCGCCAGAGCCCTGCTGGATCTTCCAACACAGGGCATGATAATCCATGTTATATTTATGACTCGCTCGGACAGACACAAAGATTAAATTGTGTTTTCTCTGTTTGAAAAGAATGCATTTTGAACATTTCAATGAAAATTGCTCTGGTTTAGAAATTCTTTTATTTTTAAAGCGTAAAGCTTCCTTTTCCTAGAAGCCTCGTGAGTGGGGTTGGTTGAATAAGGCAGGCCCTCCGTGTTCACTGCCCACTTTTGTAGCTTACACGTGACCTGCTTTGGGAGACTTGTCATTCTCGTTGTCTTCTCCCCATCAGGATGACAACTGGGGAGAGACCACCACGGCCATCACAGGCACCTCAGAGCACAGCATATCCCAAGAGGACATTGCCAGAATCAGCAAGGACATGGAGGACAGCGTGGGGCTGGATTGCAGGCGCTACCTTGGCCTCACCGTCGCCTCCGTCCTTGGACTTCTAGTCTTCCTCACCCCCATCGCCTTCATCCTGTTACCCCCGATCCTGTGGGGAAACGAGCTGGAGCCTTGTGGCACCATTTGCGAGGGACTTTTCCTTTCCGTGGCATTCAAGCTCCTCATTCTACTGATAGGGACCTGGGCGCTTTTTTTCCGCAAGCAGAGAGCTGACTTGCCGCGGGTGTTTGTGTTCCGTGCCCTGTTGTTGGTCCTCATCTTCCTCTTTGTGGTTTCCTATTGGCTTTTCTACGGGGTCCGCATTTTGGACTCTCGGGACCGGAATTACCAGGGCATTGTGCAATACGCGGTCTCCCTCGTGGACGCCCTCCTCTTCATCCATTACCTGGCCATCGTCCTGCTGGAGCTCAGGCAGCTGCAGCCCATGTTCACGCTGCAAGTGGTCCGCTCCTCCGACGGCGAGTCCCGGTTCTACAGCTTGGGACACCTGAGGTAAGGGGAAGCACTTAGGAGGCAGAGGGAACGACGGATGCCCTGCTAGAAGACAGCTGCCCTTCAGCACATGAGGGGCGGTGGCGGATGCCAAGTGCTAGGTCCAGGGTTGGACTCTTTTCTCTCCTGGAGGAGCTGCATGAGTGCAGGGAGGTGTATGTGTTTCTGGACTTCGTTGCTGGCTGTCATCCAGGTTGGGGTTTTGCTGGGTCTGTGCTCAGAATTGTTGGTGGCTCCCAAAAGTGATGGAGAAAGGATATGCAGAGTGATAGCCGCCTACTTTGACCCCGAAATTGACCTTTGGGTGATGGGCAAGGTGATCAGCAATTCCATTTTGCCCAAAATGGAACATCTGATTTACCCTGATGTCCCAGTGGAATTAGTAGTTTCTTTTTTTTTCCACTCTCAGAAGTGTTCTGTTTGAGCAGTAAATTATATGGTCACCCTAATGGCCCTCCAGTAAAGAATCAAGTGCAAGCTGGGCATGGTGGCTCACACCTGTAATCCAGCACTTTGGGAGGCTGAGGCAGGATGAGTCCTTGAGCTCAAGAGTTTGAGACCAGCCTAGGCAGCATAGCGAGACCTTGTCTCTACAAAAAAATCTTAAAATACTAGCCAAGTGTAGTGGTGCACGTCTGTAGTCCCAGCCGCTTGGGAGGCTGAGGCAGAAGGGTTGCCTGAGCCCAGGAGGTTAGGCTGCGGTGAGCTGTGGTGGTGCCACTGCCTGGGTGACCAAGTGAGACCCTGACTCAAAGAAGAATCAGGTGCCCTTAGAGACTCCCAATGTGTAAGAGTTGAGTATCTTGAAAATGTATGCCTGAGAAAAAGTTAAAAATCAATTGGGATGTCACACTTTAAATTTGTGCATAAAATCTCATTATTTTGTAGTTAACTAAAAGAGTGATAATCATCATTTGTTTTTATTTATCCCCAGGTAAGCACTTTATATAGATTGCATATTTTGTCTTCACAGATCCCTGTGACGTGGGCCTTTCTAATCCCTGTTACAGAGGAAGAAACCAGGGCTTAGAGGATTTAAGTAATTTGCACAAAATAATACGGTTAGCCTGGTTTAGGATTCACGCTGATGTCCTGAGGCCGGAACTGAGTTTAATGACCCCAGTGTGGCATTTCTTTCATTGTTTAGTGGTCTCTTTTCCCATCTTTTTTTCTTCCACAAGCTATGAACCCCGGGAGAACAGGGGCTGTCCCCACTCCTCATGACTCCCTCAGTGTGGCATGGAACATGGCACACCATTGGTGCTAAGACAGTCTCTGATAAATGCAGAGCTCAGGCTATCTGACTTCAAAGCCTTTGTCCTCTCCCCAGGCTCTTCTGCCTCTTAGGCAACATATGCTGGCGTGTGTAACCTGCTTGGCACATGGTAGGCACTTAGTTAATTGCAGCTATTACTGCTGTGATATTGTAACTGGCAGAGCAGCCAAGATCGGCAAGGGCACACCTTAGTGGGTATCAGAACAATCGACTTTGTCATTGTTTTGGCCGGGGTCCAGGGAGGTAGCCCAGCCCTGGTTTGGAGTCTGGCCACACTGCCGAACCATCCTCGTGTTGGCATGCACCCTCTTCCATTTCTCTGGGTCAGCTCATGCCACTCGAGGCCTGGATGATTTAGTGTTCAAGGTTGCTGCCACCTTACCTGATCCTTAGTGGAAATCAGTGTCCGATTGCCAAGTCTACGTAGCAAAATCGGATGTTTTGAGTCCTTTGCAAATGCTGAAGGGCTCTGAAGGCAAGCAGGTCATTGCTGCGTGTTCATCTCAGACAGCCTTCTTTCCCCGTGTTTTGCTCTGGGGAATGACCAACAGACTCATGTTAAATATCTGCTGTGTACACAGCCCAGAACACACGAGGCTGCAGCCTTCAGAGCTCTGTCAAGACTTGTGGTGCTTACAGTTGCTTGGAGGGAGACCACTGCACTGCTGCATAATCGACAGGTGCTGAGACAGACCTGGGAGTAGGTGAGAGGAACACAGGAGGACAGGGAATTCCAGACTGTGGACTCGATGGATCCCAGCAAGAGATAGTCTGTCTCTGAAGGTTTGGCGGTAAAATCTGGCTGTGACCACAGGGTCACAATGGAGGTGAGCGATATTTGGGACTTTGTAAATGTAAGGAGCCAAGACACTGGCTAAAGTGAGGCCTGCTGTGGTTTTGTATTTGGCCTTCAGCCCTAGTTGGTGTGAATCCCACCTGCGTAGGTGGCAAAGAGAAGGATGTCTTCTCACCGTGGGTAGATAGGGTGGTGAGACTGACTGCCGCCCTATTGCTCCCACATTGTTCCTCCCGCTTAGACTGGTGGAGCTGCACACTGGATCTGGGCGGGGGCGGGGAAGGGGACAAACCAAACAGCCCGGGGAAAGTATGCCTGTGGTGTGTTCAGAAAACGTAATTAGCAGCAGCCCTTGGATCTCACCACATAGCTATGCTGGTTGGGGTAGAACCTCGTGGAAGAAGCCAGGCTGACTGTGCCGCATGGCTCATGGGCTTGCTGCAAGCCTCTCGGTCTACTCCCAGCGTGACCAACAACTGCCCAGTCCTCACTTTCTAAAGCGGAAGCCAGCGACCCCAGCTCCACAGGGAGACCTGGAGGGTGGCAGCCCGGGGGAGAGCATTTCGAGGTGATTCGCAGCATCCTCTGTTCACCTCCTCTTCAGGGCTGTTTGTTTTCCCAGCCTCTAGTAAGGCCCCCTTGGTCCCTTGCGTGGAAGCCCTGGGTTATGAGCTGGAAACAAGGGCTAGAGAAGGAGAGCTCTTGACTGACAAACAGAGCCCTCGGGCAGGGCCGGATGCCCGAGTGACAGCCAGTCTGCTGGAGCTGGAGCAGGCTTGGCATCTCCCTCCTGGCATTGTGTGGGCCCGGTCACCCGCCGATCCTTGGGCCTAATCTGGTCAGAACCCAGCAGTGGCTGGCGGAGTCACTGGGCCAGAAATACAGCTTCTAAGCCCTTTTGTGAAGTGTAGAAACAGACGGGAGGGAAGAGGGAGCGGAAACAGACAAAGCGAGTGTCGGAGCTCAGAATAGCAGGTCTCTATCAGACCCACCAGCATCCCAGGCCATCCGCGCTCCCTTTATGGAAAGCCTTTGCTGTCGCAGCAGCCTGTTGGGCTTAGGTACAGAGTGATGACGAGCTCTCTTTTTCTGTTTTCAAAGATGATTTTATTGAACCGACTGAGCTATTTTTGAGAGTTGTCAAAAGAATGCCTACCCTTTCGTTTCTTAAGGAAAATAGGGTTCTCATCAGCTCTCATCAAAGGTACTTGCTGTGGCCCTGCCTGTTGGCAGGAATGGAGTTTCAGACTTTGAAAAGTTTCAGAAATGTAAAAAGCTATTGTAGAAACTGAGATACCATAAATAGATTCAGATACTTCCTAACTTTTGCCCAATGCAAAAGGACTTACAAAAGAGTTACAAGGGCTCTTCATAGGTTTGGGCTCATTTTTCTCTCCTTGCTGCCCGGCCAGGGGTCAGGGCAGGTGGGGTAGTGGTATCCCCCTCTTACAGTCGAGACCCCCGAGCCACAGGTTGAGGGACCTGCTTAAGGTCACAAGGAACCAGTGCCTTCCTGTGCATCACAGCCTTTGCAGCACCCTGGGGTCTCCACATGGTCAGTTTGTGATTTTCCATACACACCTCGCTTGTCACTTTTCCTGGCCCCATTCTCACAGTGAGTTTGCTAGCTTTTCCAGGACTTCACCAGAGACTAGTGGCTTTTGGTCTGACTGTATGTGGGGAGAAACCCAGAAGAATGGAAGAGACTAAAAATGACATTTAATTATCCTAAGTAATCAACCATTTCTCAGTTTTGAAATATTTAAAAGGAAATACTGTGAATATTGGTACATAGATGCTGCTGTAATGGGCTGGTTGAATCTGAGATGTGGAACAACTATGACACATGAAGAAACCCTTAAGCATGAACAGTTTACAGAGTCCTTACTGTGTGCCTGGTACCTTCTGTGCTCCTACATACAACTCACTTAATCTTCACAACAATCCTCTGAGATAGGCACTGTTATCCTCCTTTTCAAATGAGAACAGTGAGGCACAGGAGAGTCAAGTAAGTTGTCTCAGGCCCCACACAGTTTGTATTTGTGGGAGCCAGGATTTGGTTCCAGAGTGATCTTAACCATTTCATCCTGCTGCCTCTGAATATTTGGGTTCATGTTCCCATCACTGCTTTAAGAACACTTGAACCAACTTATAAGCACTTTTTGACTACTCACCATGTCCTGGGTGCTAGCTGTTTTTGTATACATTACCGTATTTCATTTAACTCGTAGCTTCCGGAATGGA
>CAUYQG010150467.1:0-11755 GCA_963574415.1 Tarsius wallacei | reverse complement strand
CACGCCCGGCTGATTTTTTGATTTATTGTAGAGATGAGGTCTCGCCTGCCCAGGCGGGTCTCGAACCCGCGGGCTCAGGCAATCCGCTCACCTCAGCCTCCCAAGGCGCGGGATTACAGGCTGAGCCACCGAGCCCGGCTCTTTGCCTACTTTTTAATGGGGTTGTTTTTTTCCTTTCATTTTGTTTCAGTACTTTATAGATCCTGGATGTTAGGCCTTTGTCAGATGCATAATTTGTAAACATTTGTTTTCATTCTATGGGTTGTCTCTTTACTCTCTTGATGGTTTCGTTTGCTCTGCAAAAGCTCTTCAGTTTGATGAGTTCGCACTTGTCTATCTTAGCTTTTATGGCATGTGCTTTTGAGGACTTGATCAAGAATTGGTTGCCTACTCTGATGTGCATAAGGGTGTTTCTTAAGTTTTCTTCTAAGGATTTTTATAGCTTGAGGTTTTACTTTTAGGTCTTTGATCCATTTTGAGTTGATTTTTGTATATGGTGATAAGTAGAGGTCCAGTTTCATTCTTCTGCATGTGGCCAGCCAGTTTTCCCAGCACGTTTGCTTAATATGGTCTCCTTTTTCCAGTGATTGTTATTGGTGGAATGGTTGAAGATGATTTGGTTGAGAGACCATGTTTTTCTGGAATCTCTGTTCTGTTCCATTGGTCTGTGTGCGTATTCTTGTACCAATCCCAGGCTGTTTTGGTTACTGTAGCCTTATAATAAAGTTTAAAGTCTGAAAGTGTGTTACCTCCCACTTTGTTCCTTTTGCTAAGGATTGTTTTGGATGTACGTGCTCTTTTCTGTTTCCATATGAATTTCTGTATTGTCATTTCTAGGTCTGAAAACAGTAATGTTGATAATTTGATGGGTATTGCTTTGAATCTGTAGATTGCCTTGGGTAGGCTGGACAGCTTGACAATTTTGACTCTTCCAATCCATGAGCATGGAATACTTTTCCATTTGTTTGTGTCATCTTTGATTTCTTTGAACAGTGTTTTGTCGTTCTTGTTATAAAGGTCTTTCATTTCTCTGGTTAAGTGGATGCTAAGGTATTTATTTTCTTTTTTTGTGTGTGACTATTGCGAATGGTATTGTGCTTTTTATTTGGTTCCCTGTCTGCTCGTTGCTGGTTTTCTGCATTTAATGATACAATCGTGTGGTTCTTGGTTTTACATCTGTTAATGTGCTGAATTACGTTTATTGACTTGTGAATGTTGAACCAGCCCTGCATCACAGGAACGAAGCCCACCTGGTCACAGTGGATGATCCTTGAGATGTGTTGTTGGACCTGATTTACTAGAATCTTGTTGAGAATTTTTGCGTCTATGTTCATTAAGGAGGTTGGCTTGTAATTCTTTTTCCTCACTGGGTCTTTGCCATATTTTGGTATCAATATGATGTTACCTTATAAAATGAGGTGGGGAGAATTCCATCATTCTTGATTGCCTGGAATACCTTCAGTAAGATTGCTATAAGCTCCTCCTTGTATGTCTTATAGAATTCAGCTGAGAGTCTGTCTGGTGTGGGGCTTTTTTGGCAGGGAGATTTCTTAGGACTGAGCCAATTTCCTGGATTGTTACTGGTCTGTTTAGAGTTTCAATTTCTTCTTGTTTCAACTTTGGGAGGTTGTGTGATGTCAGAAAGTCCTCTGTTTCCTTTAGGTTTTCTAGTTTATTTGCATACAGGTGTTCATAGTAATCTCTGATAATCTTTTGAATTTCTTCAGGATCAGTTGTGATTTTTGCTTTTTGCATTTCTAATTGTGTTTATTAGGACTTTATCTCTCTCTCTTTTTTAGTAAATCTGGCCAGGGGTCTGTCAATCTTATTTATCTTTTCAAAGAACCAGCTTTTTGTCTTGTTCCTTTCTATGATATTTTTGTCTTCTATGTCTTGCAGTTGTGATTTTATCTTGGTGATCTGGATTATTTTGCTGAAGTTAGAATTTAGATGATATTGCTTTTCCAGCCCCCTTATGTGTGACATTAGGCTATTTACTTGTGATCTTTCTGTTTTCTTGATGTGTACATGCAGTGCTATGAAATTTCCTCTTAACTCTGATTTCATGGCATCCCAGAGATTCTGGTAAGATGTGTTTTGGTTTTCGTTTGTTTCCAGGAGGCTTTTAATTTCTGTCTTGAGTTCCATGTTGACCCAGAAGTCATTCAGCAGAATGTTGTTTAGTGTCCATATCTTTGTGTGTTTGAGGGGATCTTGTTGGTGGCAGTGTTTTTATTCCATTGTGATATAAGAAGATGCATGGTATTATTTTGATCTTTTGAAATTTGTTCACACTTAATTTATATCTGAGAGTGTGATCCATATACTGATGAGTAGAATGTATACTCTGTAGATGCTAAGTGGGGTGTTCTGTAGATGTCTATTAAATTCATCTGGTTGAGCATTGAGTTAAGATTCCATATCTCCTTGTTGGTTTTTTTTTTTTTTTTCTCTCAGTGATCTATCTAGAGCAGTTAATGGGGTATTTTGGTCTTCAACTATGGGAGTCAGTGTCCTCTCCTAGTTTACATAGTAGTTGTTTTATAAAACCAGGTGCTTCTGTGTTGGGTGCATATATGTTTAAAGTGGATATTTCTTGCTGGTGGATTGAGCCTTTTATCATTATGTAATGTTCTTGTGTGTCCTTTTTAACTTTGTGTGTTTTGAAAGCTGCTTTGTCTGATATCATAATAGCTACTCCTACTTTCTTCTGTTTTCCATTTGCATGAAAGATCATTTTCCAGCCCAACTTTGAGCCTGTGGGTGTCCTGTGTGTGAGATGAGTTTCCTGTAGGCAGCAGACTGTTGAATCATGCTTCTTTATCCAGTTTGCCACTCTGTGTCTCTTTAGTGATGCATTTAGTCCATTCATGTTCAAATTGATTATTAAAATATGAGACTTTATCCCTGTCTTAGGGCATAGGGGGTTGCTTTGTTTCCTTTATACTTTTGTATTTAAATATGTATGTATTTTCATTTCTGTGAATGCTCCATACACTCTGCTGACTCTGTGCCTGTATTTTTGTGATGGGTATGATTCTTCATTTTTTTCTGTTCAGTACCTCCTTAAGTGTCTCCTGAAGGGCAAGTCTAGAGGAGGCATGTTCTCCTAAGGATTGGATATCTGGGAAGAAATCTAATTATCCGTCACCAAGAAAGCTTAGCTTGGCAGGGTAGGAAATTCTTGGCTGGAATTGCTTATCTTGAAAAACATTGAATATTGGACTCTGGTCCCTTCTGGCTTGTAATGTTTCCGCAGATAAGTCTGGAGCAGTTCTGATGGGTCTTCCCTGGTAAGTAGTGTGACCTTTCTTTTTTTGCTGCCTTTAGAATTCTTTCTTTCATGCTTACTATGTGTCTTGGGGATGCTCTTCTCATGTGATACCTTGTGGGGTTCTCTGAATCTCTTGTGCTTGATTGGTTGCCTCTCTAGCAAGATGTGGGAAGTTTTCTTGCATGACCTAATGCAATGTTTGTTCCATGGTGTTCTCAGTTTCCCTTTCTGCATTAGGGATACCAGTGAGGCGTAGATTTGGCTTCTTGACATAGTCCCACATCTCTCAGAGGCTTTGCTCCTTCCTGTTGATCCTTTTTCCTATGTTTTTGACAGATTGGGTTAGTTCAGTGTTTTGGTCTTCAACCTCTGAGATTCTTTCCTCTGCTTGATTGATCCTGCTCCCTATGCTTGTTACTTTGTTTTTGATTTCCAAGATGGAGTTCTTTATTTCCTTTATTTCAGAATAGGCTTTTGTGAAATTGTCCAGCTCCACTTTTACTTCCTGTATGACTTCAGTAAGTTTTACTTCTAGTTTCTCTTGGTTCTCTCTGTTCATTTTCACCATCCAATTTCTGATTTCTGTGATTGTCATCTGGGACAGGTTGTTCAGGGGTATTTCTGTTGTTTATGCTCTGATAGATGTCTTTTCAGGTGCTGTCTCTTTAGTACTCTACAGGTTGCCTATATTTTCTCATTGATTTTTCCTCCTTGTGACAGACCTCTCTTTCCTCTATGTAATTCTTTTTTATTTTGTTGCTCTGAAACTAATCACTGACCTTCTGTTCTAGGGTCCTTTCTGTGGTTCAATATAGGTCACTCAGTGAGAGAGGGAGGAACATTCATTTATAGTCCTTGCTCTACCCTGTGGCAGGTTTCTCAAGTAGTAACCCCTGCTGCTAGCACTCTGCAGAGAGTGAATGGGCCCACTGCCTGCTGTCTGCAGTTTGTAGCCAGAAGCCTTCCCACCAAGAAAACTTACTGGTATCTTTCATGTCACACCCTCCCTGTTCAAGTCTACACTCTGCTCTTGAAAAAGAGTGATTTCCCTGCCACCAGGAAGAGGGGGGATCCACCCCATAGGCATACAGGACTTGAAGATGATTCTTCCTGATCTGTATGGGAGGATGAGGTTCACTTTTCAGGTGGGCTTTTTCTGCCTGGGAGCCAGCCATCAGGCTCTGCTGGCAGAAGCCATGCTCATGACTGTTGACCTTGTGCAGGTTTTTGTTGTTGTTGTTCCACCTAGGTTGCCTGGGTTGTTGTTGTTCCAGTTGTCTGCCATGGTGTCCTGATAAGGACTCCTCCTATCTGAAACTGATGACTCGCGTTTGACTGGGAGTGGGTGAAAGGACTCAAAGTATCTTAGGTATACTCACCCACTCGTGTTCACTGGCATACCAGTGGGGGGGATAGGGAGCCCAGATTCTTGCATTTGCTGTCATTTCCTGGTCTCTGTGTGTTCAAAGAGACCTTTGGTGGGTGCAGGGTGTTTCACCCATCCAAAGTGCCCAGGGTGTCTCTGTCTATTGGAAGCTTGGTCCCTACTCTTTGCCTTCCTTGGCAAGAGTGGCATTGGTCTGCTGCTCCACAGTGACCATCTTAGATCCTCTGTAATTGGTAATGGAGCTGGGAAGTAGATACTCAACTAGCCAAGTCTTTGGAGTGAGATGAGACCCCAAGTCATGGTTATAAGGAAGGAATGTAAACAGCTCATCACCTTCCAGGTCCTTCATGCCATGTCACCTGGGTCTCCGTGGGGGAGGCATGGGATGATTATGGCCCTTGGCTGGTCATTCTTTAAGGACCCTAGAAAGGGTGCCAGTGGGAGTCCTAATGTCTCACCTACCCACAGCAGGTGCTTTCCCTGTGTCTCCTCTGTTGGGCCATGAGGGAGGCAAGCAAGACCTTCCCTACCCCTACCCTCTTGGGACAGGCCTGAAGCCTGACTCAGCTAGCCTGGGCTGATTTCTTTTTAAAAAAAAAAAACTCTGAGCTGGGCTCAGTGGCTCAGCCTGTAATCCCACGCCTTTGGGAGGCTGAGGTGAGTGGATTGCCTGAGCCTGCGGGTTCGAGACCCGCCTGGGCAAGCAAGACCTCATCTCTACAATAAATCAAAAAAATCAGCCGGGCGTGGTAGCGCACGCCTGTAGTTCCAGCTACTTGGAAGGCTGAGGCGGAAGGATCGCCGGAGCCCAGCAGGTCGAGGCTGCGGTGGCCGGGAGTGGCCACTGCACTCCAGTCTGGGCGACAGAGTGAGACGCCAACTCAAAAAAAAAAAAAAAAAAAAACTATTCACAGATGACATGATCTTGTACTTAGAAAACTCCTCATGAATCCACACACATAAAGGCAATTGAAACTATTAAGTTCAGCACAGTTACAGGGCACAGGATCAACAGACAAAAATCAACTGGCTGACACATGCTACAACATGGATGAAGTTTGAAGACATTATGTTAAGTGAAATAAACCAGTCACAAAAGGACAAATGCTGTATGATTCCACTAATGAGGTATCCAAAGTAATCAAATTCAGAGACAAAAAATAGAATGGTGGTGGCCAGGAGCTGAGGGGAAGAGAAAATGGGGAGCTATTACTATTTAATGGGCACAGTTTCAGTTTTGCAAGATAAGTTGGAGAGATAGACGGGGGTAATGGTTACACAACAATATGACTTTACTTAATGTCACCAAACTACACAACTTAAAATGGTTAAGATGGTAAATTGTATGTGTTTCAATGCAAGTTTTTTAAAAAAACTTTAGAAAACCTTTTGAATTTCTATACAGTAGCAACAATCAACTCAAAAATTAAATCAAGAAGTCAATTCCATTTATAATAGCATCAAAAAGAATAAACAGGAATAAATTTCACAAAACTACAATTATACACTGAAAACTACATCTTTCAAAAAATTAAAGAATCAAATAAGTAGAAAGATTTCGTGTTCATTTCATAATATTTATGGCAGTACTGTCCAAATTGATCTACAGAGTTAACACTATTCTTATCAAAATCCCTGTCACTTTTTTTTCTGCAGAAATTGGCAAGCTGATGCTAAAATTCACATAGAAATGTAAGCAAAATAGCCAATGCAGTCTTAAAGAGGGAACTCATAATTCACTGATTTCAAACTTACTACAAAGCTACAGTAATCAAGACACTGTAGAACTGGCATGATGAGTAGTACACTGTATTAATAGAATAAAACTGAGAGTTCAGAGGTAATTCCTCACCATAATTATCATCAATGGATCTTCAACAAGGGTGCCAAGATGAACAGTATTTAGCAAATGGTACTGGAACAATTGAATAGCCGCATAGGAATGAAGTTGGAGCCCTCACACTATATCCAACACTTAGCTCAAAGTGAATTACAGACCTAAATGTAAGAGCTAAAATTATAAAACTGTTAGAAGAAAATAAGTAAATCTTTGCAATCTTGGATGTGGCATCAATTGCACAAGGAACAGAAGAAAAAATAGGTGAACTGGATTTACAAAAATTTAAATTTTTTGTGCTTCAAGGGACATCATCTAAAAGTAAAAAGAAAACCCACAGAATGGAAAAAAATATTTGTAAACCATCTATTTAATAAGGGACTTGTATCTAACCTATATAAAGACTTTTTACAACTCAATGATTTAAAATATAACCCAACTGTAAAATGAGCAAAAAATCTGAATGAACATTTCTTCAAATCCGATACAAAAATGATCAATAAAGACATAGCCGGGCTCGGTGGCTCAGCCTGTAATCCCAGCACTTTGGGAGGCTGAGGTGAGTGAATTGTCTGAGCCCGCGGGTTCAAGACCCACCCGGGCAACTTGGCGAGACCTCATCTCTACAATAAATCAAAAATTAGCTGGGCGTGGTAGCGCGCGCCTGTAGTTCCAGCTACTTGGAAGGCTGAGGCAGAAGGATCACTGGAGCCCAGCGGGTTGAGGCTGCGGTGGCCAGGAGCAGCCACTGCTCTTCAGTATGGGCGACAGAGTGAGACTCCAACTCAAAAAGAAAGACATGAAAAGGCTGGGTGTGGTGGCTCACACCTATAATTCCAGCACTTTGGAAGGCCAAGACGAGAGGATTGCCTGAGTCCACGGGTTCGAGACCAGCCTGGGCAACTTGGTGAGATATCATCTCTACAGGAAATCAAAAAATTGGCCAGGCATGGTGGCTCACACTTATAATCCCAGCATTTAAGGAGGCCGAGGTGAGAGAATTGCCTGAGCTCACAGGTTCGAGACCAGTCTGGGCAACGTGGTCAGACCTCATCTCTCCAAAAAAAAAAAATAGCTGGGCATGGTGGCACATTCCTGTAATTCCAGCTACTTGGAAGGCTTAGGTAGAAGGATCACCTGAGCCCAGCAGGTTGAGGCTGCAGTGGCCGCGAGCATGACATTGCACTCCAGCCTGGGCAACAGAGTGAGACTCCAACTCAAAAAAAAAAAAAAAAAAAAAATTAAAAAATTAGCTGGGCGTGGTAGCACATGCCTGTAGTTCCAGTATTTGGAAGACTGAGGCAGAAGGATCACCTGAGCCTGTAGTAGGTGGAGGCTGAGGTTGCTGTGAGCATGCTACTGCACTCCAGCCTGGGCAATGATGAGACTCCAACTCAAAAAACAAACAAACAAAAAAGACATGAAAAGATGCTCAACATCATTATTCATTAGAGAAATGCAAATCAAAACCACAATGAGACAATACTTCACATCTATGTTGGCCGTAATCAAAAAGAACAATAATAAACATCAGTAATGGCAAGGAGGAGAAATTGGACCCTTCATACACTGCTGGTGAGAATGTAAAACTATGTAGCATTTTG
Source organism: Tarsius wallacei (assembly GCA_963574415.1). Taxonomy (NCBI): domain Eukaryota; kingdom Metazoa; phylum Chordata; class Mammalia; order Primates; family Tarsiidae; genus Tarsius; species Tarsius wallacei. The sequence goes on along the minus strand of CAUYQG010150467.1, from coordinate 3,653 downwards.
GAAACAATCTGGCAGTTACTCAAAAGTTAAACAGAGTTACCATATGAGCAAGCAATTCCACTCTTATATTGGGTATATACCCAACAGAATTGAAAATATATGTCCACACAAGCACTTGTACACAAGTGTTCACAGTAGCATTATTCATATTAGCTCAAAAGTGAAAACAGTTGGGCACAGTGTCTCACACCTGTAATCCCAGAACTGCTTGAACCCAGGAGTTCGAAACAAGCCTGAGTAATGTGAGGAGGCCTTGTCTCTACAAAAAAATATAAATAAATAAATTAGCCAGGCGTGGTGGTGTGCACCTGGTTTAGCTCCTCAGGAGGCTGAGGCAGGACTGTCTGTGTCCAGAAGACTGAAGCTGCAGTAAACTGTGATTGTCCCACTGCACTCCAGCCTAAGTGACAGAGTAAGACCTCAACACAAAAGAAAAAAAAAAGTGAAAACAGCCCAAAATGCCCATCAACTGATGATGGATAAACAAAATGTAGTGTAACCATATAGTGGAATACATTTTACCTGTAAAAATGAAGAGTACTAATACATTGCTACAACATGGATGAAACTTGAAATTATGCAAAGTGAGACAAGCCAAACACAAAAGAATCATACTATATGACTCAATTTATGAAATGTCCAGAATAGGCAAATCCTAGAGTAAGAAAGTAGATTAGTGGTTATCAGGGCCTAGAGTGAGGGGATAAATAGAGAGGGTTTTGGGGGGAGGGAAGGGTGAAAATGTTTTGGAATCAGATAGTGGTGACGACTGCATAACTCTCTGAATCTACTAAAACCAATAAATCATACACTTTGTATACTTTCAAAGAGTAAGTTTTATGATATTGGGTTTTTATCTCAATAAAGCTATTATTTTTAAAATTGAGAAAAATTGAACACATTCAGAGAAGAGGACTTTGAGAATAGAGCAAGAGGTAAAAGAGCTAGTGCTAAATAAATAAGCTGAACACAAACAGAGTTTGGGCTTTAATTCCAGAGACATCAGGGAGGAGCCAACAAAGGTTTCTAATAGTGATTGACAGGCCTTAGAAATGTGGCTTGAGGATGATTAACATGCAGCAGTGTAGAGAATGTACATTTTATGTACTTTTCTATCTTTAAGATTTTCACTTGTATGCCTCATATTGCCTAAGGATCCATAAGTAGAATACTATACAAAACATTTTTGTCTGACATCCTTTATATAGTCAATTATCAAAGAGTGAAATACACTTAAAAATCAGTGCATACTGAAACACCATTTCCTCATGTTTCTGCACACAAGTTTTAGGGGGATACTTCAGAAGAATGGGAGAAAAAAGGGACTGAATCAACAAAACACTAATGTCATGACTCTAAAAATAGTCGATATCACTGCAGCAAGCCGCTCAATAACTGCTTGAGGACTGAAAACCACTAATAAGAATAACAGAACAGTGAGCTGGTTTACTCTTTTCTGTTATTACACAAAATCCAATCAGTCACTATTTGCAGAAAATGTCTAGTAAGGTTCAAAGTATAAAAAATTCCTCAACCAGGTTTCAATCTGTTTTGAACATACCATTTGAAATAGGAAGTCAGCTGAGTCATCGTCACATAATATACTACTGCTGCAAATTCAAAATGCTTTTCCCCAGTTACAAGAGTAGAAATGCTAAGATTTTCTGCTCCGTAGCCAACTCAGAGTATGCAAATCATTTTTAAAATAAGACATCTTAAATAGGAAATTTAGACTATATTTATTTTCATGGTTTTTTTTTTTAAGATTGAAAGAATCTCTGCTTCTTTTGAATCTCAAAAATCTTTCTCCTGTTGATACGATTCAGTTCCTCCAATTTCTCTGTAATGCCATGTCTCAATCTCAAAAGAAGTAATGACCTTTTGAAATCTGATAAATACTAAGGACCATATCTGGTTTTGGTTTTTTTCTTTTTAAGCACACAATTTTTCTTTTTCTTTTTTTTTGAGTTGGAGTCTCACTCTGTTGCCTAGGCTGGAGTGCAGTGGCACGCTCACAACCACCCAAGTGTCGACCTGCTGGGCTCTGGCGATCCTTCCACCTCAGCCTTCCAAGTAGCTGGAACTACAGGCGCGTGCTACCTCACCTGGCTAATAAGTGCACAATTTTTCAAACCTCATACCACCTGTGGTTCTTCTGTGGACTCCCCCCCCAACAATGAAAACCCATAATCTGGTGGCAAGGGGCCACTCTAAATTCCTTCAAGAATGCATATTACAAGTACAGGCCCAATGTTTCATTTTCTTACCAGGATTACCAGTTTATCAGTGGTCAAAGCAGAAAACAAGCAACTTTTAGGACCAACAATGAGGGAGTTACACCTTTAAGCCTCCATAAAAGCAGCAATCATTAGGACCAATCAATTTAAATACAAAGACCTGTAATTAATGTTACCTCAACTATTTAAAATTATTTCTCAGCTTAAACTTTTACATTTTCTAAAATGAAAGAAACACCAAGTCAGTGTAAAGGTAAACGTATTTGCAATTTACTTCAAAATGCTGAGGTAGAGAACACTAAAAAGAAACACAGTCACCTATGAGATATTCTTGCCAAAAAAATTTAACCTGAATCTAATCACACAGAAACAATCAGACAAATCCAAATTGAAGTCTGAAAAAGAAAAGAAAAAAAAAAAAACAACTAAGTTGAACTATTCCAAAATGTCACTGTCATGAAAGGGGCAGAAAAGGATAGAAAAGTGATCGTGATTCAAGGAAGCTTCAAAGACAACTAAATGCAACCCTGGATTAAGAAACTGAGTGAAGGTCCGGCATGATGGCTTATGCCTGTAATCCCAGCACTTTGGGAGGCTAAGGCAAGGATTGCTTGAGCCCAGGGGTTCCATGCCAGCCTAGGAAACTCGGCAAGTCCTCCTTTCTACAACAAATCAAAAAATTAACCAGGCATGGTGGCACGCGCCTGTGGTTCCAGCAACTTGGAATGCTGAGGCAGAAGGACTGCCTGAGCCCAGCAGGTCGAGGCTACAATAGCCGTGAGTGTGCCACTGAACTTCATACTTCAACCTAAGCAACAGAGTGAGACTCTGACTCAACAATAACAACAAAAATTTAGGACAACTGGGAAATTTTGAATATGGACCAAACAGTATCGTAAAGTTAAAGTTCCTATGTGTGATTATTTGATTGTTGTTATGTAGAATGCAGCTAATCTTATGAGATACCTAATGCCACATTTTTGGGCAAAGTGTCATGATAAAGCAAATGTGGCAAAATATTTATGATCAGTACACCTAGGTAAAGAGATACAAGTATTCACCGAACTATTTTTGCTACTTTGCTTCAGATTAGAATGATTTTTTAAAACTTTACATGGGATGAGAACTTTTTTTTAAAAGACTTGTCTTAAGTCAGCCTGAATAGTATATTATGCATACCATTTTAGTTTTTCCACTTATAGGCAGTATTTTTTTTTTCTTTTTGAGTTGGAGTCTCACTCTGTCACCCAGACTGGAGTGCAGTGGCCGCTCCCAGCCACTGTAGCCTCGACCTGCTGGGCTCCGGCGATCCTTCCGCCTCAGCCTTCCAAGTAGCTGGAACTACAGGCGCGTGCTACATAGGCAGTATTCTTGAGGTTGTCATTTACCAGAACTGTAAAGAACTTTCCAATTTAC
>CAUYQG010150464.1:0-13927 GCA_963574415.1 Tarsius wallacei | reverse complement strand
CATGGAAAAATGCTCAGACTCACTAATCATCAGAGAAATACAAATCAAAACTACATTGAGATACCAGTAAGAATGGCCATCATCAATAAAGCAAAAAAACAACAGGTGCTGGCAAAGATATAGAGAAAAAGAAATGCTTCTATACTGCTGGTGGGAATGCAAACTAGTTCAACCTCTATGGAAAACAGTGTGGCGATTCTTAAAAGAATTAGAAATTGACTTTCCATATGACCCAGCAATCCCCCTTCTGGGAATACACCTGGAGGAACTTAAATCACTTTACAAAAAAGAAACCTGCACATGCATATTTACTGTAACACTATTCACAATAGCAAAAACATGGAACCACCTGTGCTGCCCATCAAAACTGAACTGGATTAAAAAATGTGGTACAAATACATGATGGAATATCATGCAGTCATGAACAAGGACAAACATACGGACTTCACAGCAACTTGGATGGATTTAGAGTCTATCATACTCAGTGATCTATCATAGAAACAAAGAACTGAGTACCACATGCTTTCACTCATAAGCAGAGCCCGAACATTTACCATAATACAATAAGGAAGGGATTGGCAACAGTGGGACACTTCCAGGAAAAGGAGGGGGAGGCACATAACATCAATAAGGGTACCTGGTCTCAAACCAGGCAAAGTGGGGATCAAAAGGAGACCCAAACTTTACCTGTACGATGACCACTTGTATACCTAAATCTGAATTATACCCCACATCTTTAAAATTAAAAAAAATTTTTTTGAAAAGAGAAAAAAAAAAAGAGGAAAGAAAACTATTTTTTTCTAAAACAGAATTCAAAGTTCTACTTCTAGAGAAACAGAATATGCTTGTCCTTTAAAATGATAGCTTATTCAGCAATTTTGGAAAATAAGGATTTATAAGAAAACAGAGAGTAGAGATTACAGTCTCAGCTAAAACTCTTCAATACATAGTATGTTTCTGTGCATATAACTTTATAAAGCCATTAAGGAGCTCTAAGGTTCACAGATTAATTCTAGGGCATATATTCGATGCTAAAAATAATCAATGTGTTTTTTTTAATGCTTTTTTAAAAATCAAGATAAAAAGTCAGTTTCACTTTTGATTTTCCATGTAAAATTTTTTAAATCAAGATTGGAGTCTAGCTCTGATTAATTGCTGCCTCATACACTGACTGCACCTCATTTAGACAACATCCATCACTGATATTTGTTTGGTTTGTTTGTTTGTTTGTTTGTTTGTTTGAGTTGGAGTCTCACTCTGTTGCCCAGGATGGAGGGAAGTGGCTTGGCATGATCATGGCTAGCTCAGTCTTGACCTGCTGGGCTCAAGTGATTCTTCCACCTCAGTCTTCCAAGTAGCTGGAAATACAGATGGCACACCACCATGCCCAGCTAATTTTTTGACTTATTGTAGAGATGAGGTCTTGCCAAGTTGCCCAGGCTAATCTTGAACCCCTGGGCTTTGGCAATCTTCTTGTCTCTGCCTCCCCAAATGCTGTGATGACAGACATGAGCCACTTCGCCCAGCTCTATCACACGTAATGATGTTCAATAATATGCTTAAGCAGCATAGGCTCCAAGCATACTCATTAACTTTGAGAAATTTCCATGCTAACATACGATCATGTCCAATACTTCAGATAAACACAAAATTTACTTTATAAAATATTGTTAGCTTTGTCAAAACTAATGATAAACCTAAAAATAATTTTCTTTGTCAACAATTTAAAATTCATATGCTTTAGGTGGTTCTATTAAATGTTGGTGAATATTACTTTTATATTCTAGCATTATTTTATTTGTATTTTGCACTTATATATTTTTAATTGAGGCATTGTTTTAGATGTAATCATCAATGTAGTTTAATAGGTAAAAATAATAAGTGCATGCTGATACTACAGATTTTTCTAAAGCAAAAAAATCAGAAGCTTTTGTTTCTACCTCTCTAGCTTATAAAAACTTCTAAGAGCTTAGAAGACATTCTTCTTTTAGAAAATAGTGACATTGTCTTGATGGAATAAAGAGTTAATATTAATAACAATTAGTTATTACAGACTGTGTTTCCAGCAGTATCTTACATTTATTTGGATGAACATATAAATCTACTCTGCCCACTTTGCTAAATTTATTTTTTTCTGTTTCTCTCTTACTCTTTCAACTGTTCTCATGGGATGATAGCACATCCCATGAGTTATAAAATGAAAATTTGAAATAGTCGTGTTTCATTATGTTTCTATACCTGTCATTCAAATTTGTGTGATTGATTACTTCTTAAATGGTTTGTTTTAATATTAAGAATAATAACAAAATGATAACAATTGTTTCATATGTTTCATTTTTACAAAGACTTTTAAATTTAATTCCCTATGGAGTAGCATTCTTATTTTCATTTTATAGAAAGAAGAAGTTATTTGCTAAATTTTTGGAGTCGGAACTCAGGTCTTCTGACTCACAATTCTATTCATGTTGGATTCACTGTACCACATTGCTTTATTCTATTGACTTACATTAAACAATTGTTCCATGCCTTCTAAGTATTCATCTTTTGAAGAATGGAAAATTAATAGACGTCAAGATAAACTTGTTCAGTAAGATGTTTGATAGTAACTAGTATATGTTGACTACTTATAATATGTTAGGAATGCTTAAATCTATTTCCTTTAACTCTAAGCACAACCTTATGGTATAGATTTTCTCTGATTTACGTAGGTGAAAAGTGAGAATTGAAGAGGGTAAGTAGCTTACCCAAGAGGCAGGATTTGAGACCAAATCACCTTATTGTGGAACCTTAGGGTTGTGGAAAGCTCATTTATATCCAACAATTTATTGAGTGCTAAAAACCTGTATACATAAGACGAAGAGACACAGTCCCAGATTTGAAAGACCAGACAATCCTACTGAGGACAAAAAGGAGTAAATAAACAGTAAGTGGGACCATTACTACCAAGAAGGCAAGGAGTCCATTAGAATAACCATAGGAGAGCAGGTTTATGAAGAGTGCAGAGTGATTGCAGAAGTGCCTACAGCTATTTTCAATTATTTATTTGTGTACTTCTGAATGAATCAGGAGTTCAGTCTCAGGAAAAAGAATTCTGCAAGGATTATGATAAATATAGTATTCAAGGAATACTTTCTAATTGAATATACTATGTGGAAGAATTACTTCAAACAAACCTATGACTTGGTGGTTTGCTAATAGTAAGTGCTGTGTCTTAGATTCTAAAATGTAAGGGACCATAAAATAAATTATTATTTGAATAATTTGAAATAAAATAAATATACTTGCAAAAATAGGTCATCAACAAAGCACTATCCAAAATATCATAGTTTGGGCCTGCATTTGCTGCAGTCAGAGGCCCTAGAAGAAGACATGTATGTGCCTTTGTTTGGCTGTCAGTTTTAGATTTTTGTCTATTATAAAACACACTGTGAATTAACTAATATGTTTATTTATAGCATTAAGACTCAATGGTTTCTAGGCTGCATTTTCCATCTTATGTTCAAGAAGGGCCCATCTATAGCCCTTGCACCATGATTCTTTTTTTTTTTTTTGGAGTATAATGTTATGTTTTAATGCATGTATAAGCTATGTAAGCATCAAATCAAGATAATTACTATACTCATCATCTTAAACATTTATCATTTCTTTGTGATAAGAACACTAAAAAGTTCTCTTCCAGTTATTCTGAAATATATAAGACATTATCATTTCCTCCTACTATGCAATGGACCACCAGAACTTACTTCTCCTATCCAACTGTAGCTTGGTTGCACCATGATTCTTAATCTTGAACTGGGTTAACAAACTTTCTTCTATCTCTGTTTTATACCAGTTAGGTGATTTAGCCTTAGAAACTCTCCTCGATGTAAAAGTAATAATAATAATAACAATGATAATAATAAAGAGACATTGCAGGCCTCTCACAAATGGTGACCATCTCAGCCCAAGGGCAGACAGAGTGCAAAGTTGGCCACTGTGTTTGTTAGCATCTATTTTAGGCTTTTTGGAGAAGTTCACAATGAGCTCAAAAGTACAAACAGCTGAAGACTGATTGTGGATGACTCCTTTATTTAAAATCAGTGCTCTTGATTTTCAATTTGTGGATGAAGGAGAGAGGGCCCTTGTTGAATCCACGCTCAGATTATTTTCCAGTTTTGAAAATCTATACTAACTTTGTGTAGGCAACCTACACAAGGCATTGACCCTGATTGCCCAGAATGATTGACTAAATCTTTGCAGATGGCTTTTAATGAGTCTACATATAAAATCTTGATATTGGATCCAGAAATATATGTGAAGGATCAATAGGATGTTTTAACAATGGCACATTAAAAAAAGGTTAAGTTTGTTTGTTTTTTAAGCTCACCATGAGTTCAGTATGATTCTCCATTTTGTAATGACCTTTCTTCCAAGACTATTTCACTTTTGACTAACTAATGAGAGGTATTGTTCCATAAGTTGGGAGTTGAAAGTTCAGTTGGTCAGAATCCTTGGAGGATTGTGCTTGGTTTGGGGACTTTTAGGGATTCCTGGAACATTCAAAAGCAAAGAGCCAGACAATAAAAGCCATTTATAAACAGAATGATTAAAAGCATCAAAGACATGTCATCTTGCGGGAAAAAAATGAAGTTGCAATGTATGATAGCTTTGTTCAAATATTGTAAGGGCCACAGGAAATCATGATTGAACGTCACATTTCATTGTACTATGTTCCAGCATAGTTCTTATAAGCGTTGTCTAATTTAATATTTGCATTATGAGATAGATATAATTTTTATCAACCTCACCACAGAAATGAGGTGGGAAAACTGAGGCATAGAATGGTTAATTGCTCAGGTTCTCTTAGATAAGTAGCAAGTATCGAACCTGGAGTTTTCTTCTGTAAATTTTTTTATTTTAGTTGGGTGTCTCAGTTTGTTGCCTAGGCTGGAGTGCAATGGTACTATCAGGGCTCAACGTAACCTTGACTTGCTAGGCTCAGGCCATCTTTCCATCTCAGCATTCTTAGTAGTTGGGACCTCAGGTACACATTGGCTATTTTTCTTTTCTTTTTTGTAGCGACAAGATCTCTATGTTGCCCAGGCTAATCTTGAACTCCTTAGCTTAAGCAATCTGTCCACCTAGGCCTCCTATAGTGTGGAATCACACATGTGAACCACCTAGTCCTGTGGCAAAGCTTTTGTAACACGGAGGGTTCCCCTAAAACAGAATTTTTTAAAAAATTATGTATGTATTCTTACATGTTTAAATTTCAGTCACCTTCAAAGTACTCTCCATTTGATGCAATACACCTATGGAGAGACACATTTTCTACTGCTCAAATCAGTTTTTGAACTCATCAATTTTGATGCCTTTTAGTGCTTCTGCCATTTTTTTGGTCTCATCTCTTCTGCATAGGCAAAGCATTTTCGTTTGAGAACTTTTTTTAATCTGGGGAAACAAATAAAAGCAGCTTGGGATGTATTGGCTGAACAGAGAGGGTGGGGCAGGAGGGGCATGCTATTTTTGGTTAAAAACTGCTGAACACTCAGTGTAGTATGGGCAGGTGTGCTCCTATCACCCATCATGAAATGGGAAAACAAATTGAAAGAACCTTCAAAAAAAATTCACTGAAGCCAAACGCAACCTCTTACAACAACACTAGCTGGAACACTGATGTCAATGAATCCTAGAATACTTACCATGACGGGGGAACCTGTACTACATATGGCCCACCTTTCAAAAACTAATTCTGTTTTATTTGGGGTTTCCCCTTGTGCATTTATAAAAAGTGCAGAAATCACAAGTATACAACTGGAGGAGATTGATTGATTGATTGATAGTTGGGGTCTCACTCTGTCACCCAGGTTGTAGTGCAGTGACGCCATCACAGCTCACCACAGCCTTGACCTCCTGGACTCAGATAATCCTCCTTCCTCAGACTCCCAAATAGCTGGGACTATAGGTACATGCCACCATGCCTAGCTAATTTTTTTATTCTTATTTTTTACTTTTGTAGAGATGAAGTCTCACTATGTTGCCTAGGTTGATCTTGAACTCCTGGGCTCAAGCAATCCTCCTGCATCGGCCTCCCAACGTGCTATGCTACAGGTGTGAGCCACTGCACCCGGCTAGAGAATTTTTATAATGTGAACAAATATAGAACCACATTTCTCTAGGAATGAATCTGTCCAGGAACTGCCACCCAAAGACACTCTGATAATTGGAGCACTGAGACCAACGTTTGAGGCAGTTAATGGTGTTCTCAATTAATAACAGAATTGCATGTCACGTACACCATTTTTTCTTTTAATTTTTTTTTATTTTAAAGATGTGGGGTACAATTGAGGGTTAGGTATACGAATGTTCATTATGCAGTTACCCTTGTTAATAAGGTGTGTCCCCACTTTCCCAGGCAGATTCCCACTACTGCCAGTCCTACTTCCCCGCTTCCCTCCCAGCAGTTTCCCACTACTGCCAATCACTCTCTTATAGTATTACGATAGTTGTTTAAGGTCAGCTAATGAGTGAGAACATGACATACACCACTTTCAACTTTTGTCATCCTTAATGAAAATCAAGATCATTTAAACATGAACATTTTGCAAAAATTTTGTGTTCAATATTTGAAGTCAGAGAATCAGGTGATAAAATGACTAAGCTCTGGCTTTGTCTCCAACTACAAAAGATTAAAAAAATCAAGTTATATACATTTTTTGGCATTTTGCTGAGTTATCTTATTTTACCGTACCCTGTGGAAATGTAAAGGAAGCTGGAAAGTTAACTCATAATCATGGTAACTTCACAAGAACTGAATTGTCTATACTACTAGTTGTCTTAAAAATAGATCCTGTTATCACCATACACAAAAATCAGCTCTAAATGGATCAAAGACCTAAATGCAAAACCTTAAACTATAACTATATTAGAAAATGCAGGAGACACCCTTATGGAAATTGGGTGTGCCCAATACCATAAGAGAGAAGATAGACAAGTGGGACCTCATCAAACCAAAAAGCTTCTGCAAAGCAAAAGAAACCATCAAGAGAGCAGGGAGATAGCTGACAGAATGAGAAAAAATATTTGCCAACTGTATATCTGACAAAGGCCTAAATTCCAGGATCTACAAGGAACTCAAATGTGCCAAAAGGAAAAAAACCAAACAACCCTATTTTTAAAAAGTGGGCCAAAGGGCAACCCCCTCAGGTCCCCTCCCACTGTGGGAGCTTTTCTGTCCTCTCAATAAATCTGCTTTAAAAAAAAAAAGTGGGCAAAAGACATGAATAGACACTTCTCAAAAGAAGATATACAGGTAGCCAACAGACACATGAAAAAGTGCTAGACTTCACTAATCATTAGAGAAATGCAAATCATAACCACATTGAGAGACCACCTAACTCCAGTAAGAATGGCCATGATTAATAAAACAAAAATGACAGATGCTGGTAAGGATGCAGAGAAAAAGGAACGCTTCTACACTGCTGGTGGGAATCCAAACTGGTGCAACCTCTATGGAAAACAGTGTAGTGACTTCTAAAAGAATTAGACATTGACCTTCCATATGACCCAGCAATCCAACTACTGGGAATATACTTGGAGGAACTCAAAGCAGTCTACAAAAAAGATGCCTGCACATGCACGTTTATTGTAGCACTATTCACAATAGCAGAAACATGGAACCTACTGTGCTGCTCATCAAACATGGACTGGATAAAAAAATGTGGTACATAAACACAATGGAATATTATGCAGCCATAAAGAAGGACAAACATATGGACTTCACAGCAACTTGGATGGATTTAGAGTCTATCATACTCAGTGATCTGTCACAGAAGCAAAGAATAGAGTACCCCATGTACTCACTCATGAGCAGACTCTGAACATTTACCATAATACTACAAGAATAGGACTGAGAGTAGGGGGAGACTGCTGGGGTGGGGGAGGAGGGACACAACATCAATAAGGGTACCTGATCTCAAACCAGGCAAAGTGGGGACCAATAGGAGGCCCAAACCTTACCTGTATGATGACCACTTGTATACCTAATCCTGAATTGTACTCCACATTAAAAAAAAAAAAAAAACGTTCTGTTAGGGAATTGAATTCTTTTTTTTTTTGAGTTGGAGTCTCACTCTGTCGCCCAGACTGGAGTGCAGTGGCTGCTCCCGGCCACCACAACCTCGATCTGCTGGGCTCCGGCGATCCTTCCGCCTCAGTCTTCCAAGTAGCTGGAACTACAGGCACGCACTACCACGCCTGGCTAGTTTTTGATTTATTGTAGAGATGAGGTCTCGCCAAGTTGCCCAGGTGGGTCTCGAACCCACGGGCTCAGGCAATCCACTCACCTCAGCCTCCCAAAGTGCGGGATTACAGCCTGAGCCACCGGGCCCGGCTGGGAACTGAATTCTTAACTATATGTTTGATGTCTGTAGTTAATGAAGAAGCAACTAAATATTATTGTGTTTACAAAATTGTTACAAAGCAAATTTCTTTCTTATTGATGGCTTGGTTGACCCATCATTCTGAATGCTGTTGTGTTAGCATATATACTGGCCTCTTGGAAAAATGTGGAATTTACCTGAAAAATCTTTGGTGTCATGGTGCTCTTTCAATTGATGGTACAGGCTTTCTCCTGGCTATCCTTAAACTGTGATACAAATGCTAAAATTATCTGCTTTTGTCTAAGGGAAACTGATCTCTTAGAAAGTTAGAGGATATTTAATTTATTTGGCCTCTTTTTGTTTTAAATTAACACCAGCATACATTTATATAGTGTTTACTATGCATTGAACACTGCTTTGTACACTTTCCATATATAAACTAATTTAATTCTCAAAACAATCCATGAAATAAGTACAATTATTATCTCTAATTTACAGATGAGATCATTGAGACAGATAGATTAAGTAATTTGAAAATGTTATATAAGTCAGAGCTAGTAAATGAAGAATCTGGAATTAAATATATGCAAATACATCACAGACCATAGTAAAAATTTTGCAAGTGTCCTATAAAAAAACACAATTAAGTAAAGTTTCTACTTTCAATTATTCCTTTCTTTCCAGGTCTCCTCACTAGACATACCAAAATGATAGGGTTAAAAATTAATTTCTTCATATTTTAGTCTTTCTAGTTTTGACTACTATAACTCCAAATCATAAGGCTTCATTTCTTGACCTATGATTGTAAACAATTTTGATAGTGCTCTGCTCTAAAAAGTAAGAAATTTAATGTATTATTTCCTTTCCTCATTGCTTCTCAACTTCTCCTAGGTTTTATTGATTACATTATACTTTAGTTCTTCTATTATCTTTATCTTGATTTTAAGTAATATACTTAAATCTCTATTTCTTGTTTCGTCAAATGTTCACCATATATTTTGATTTCCCATTCTTAGAAGAACAAGCTAACATGCATACACTTCTATTCCCCTTCCATTTTTTTTGCATGCCAGTTAAGATACTATTTTTCATTGTTAAGATTTTTAACAATTGCATTGCAATCTGAAATTATAAGTAAGTCTTCTGTGCTTTGTTTATTGGTCGATTCTAAAGTTGAAAAATAATAAAAGGCATTTATGACACAGTAATTATGTATATATTTTTCTTTTGAAGAAGTAACTCATATGATCTGACAGAGAAATAAACAATAACTCTAACATTAAACAATTATCAAAGTCAGATGGGTTCTTTTCTTTGTTCTTCATGTTATCAGTTGATCAAAATCATTTCTCATTTTAATTTACTTCATGTTTGAACTATGAATTTTTTATTGAACTATTTTCCTGAAATTTTCTATTGTTGATTTTTGCTGACATAAGAAACAGTTATATAAACACATTTATGTATCACTAAGAAGTTTAAACTTCTTAATCATGCCATTTATCTTGAAGTTCCTCTAGAAATTCTGACTTCTTGGAGTCCTGACTTTTTGCTTTAATTAGGTCTGACTCATTTCTGGACCTGTCATAGATATCTCAGGATTTATTTTCATCACACTCCTGGATTAAGTCCTCTATGTCTTGAATCACATTTCTTTTTTTAGATAGATGTCATCATGGGAACATTTTACACTTTTCTGGAGAATATCTTCAAAAGATTTATTTTCAGAAAGGTTGCATGGAAAGTTAGCTTTCTGAGGCCTTGCATATTAGGGAATATATTTAGCCTTTGTCTTGTGGTTGCCTCATGGGATCAATTCCCACCCAAAATTGATTTAAAGGTTGAGAGTGATGATACCAAGATGGTGTGAAAATGTTTATTACTCATATAATGAGGCTTTCTGAGGATAGCAGGGCAGGCACCCAAGTCTGTCAGAAATGACTTGAGTGAGGGGAGGAACAAGTGGCTTTGGCTTGTATTACAGTTAAGGAGTGAGGCCAAGGCTAGGGTCTGAACTTCCCAGTAGTGCTTAGAGAGGAAGCGCTTGACCTTTTTTATGTTTGCTTAAATGTGGTGCAAGAGACGAGATAGAAGTGGAGACTGAAAACTGCTAGTGTTGAAGCATCAAGAATGAATTCAGACTCTTTATTATCTCCTTTATGTCAGCCTTGAATGATAGTTTGGCTAAATGTACAACTTCATAATGAAAACTATTGGCCTGTAGAACTTTACATGTAAGTACATTGGTAACATAATAATAGCATCTTCTGTTGATGATTAAAAGTCTGATTAAAATTTTTTTGTTGATAACATTCTAATATTTTTCTCTGAAAAGCTTATTAGATCTGTTCAGTATTCTTAAATTCTGAAACTTCCTTATACGATGCCATAGTAGAGTTTTTTTCCCATTCATTTTGTATGACATTTGATAGTTCCTTTCAATTTGACATACTTGGATTATCATAAATGTCTTCACTCTTGTTGTCTTCCCATTGAGTAGGCTGAAAAGGAAAAGGAAGAGGAGGAGGTGTTGGTCTTGCTGTCTCAGGGGTGGTAGAGTTGGAAGAAATAGGAGGGGAGGCAATAGAGACAGGCGTAATCTGTATAACTTTAACCTAAAAAATTTGCATTTAGGGGAAACATTTTATCCCAATTTTTAAATTATATTCTCCCTTTTGTTTCTTATTTTTTCTCTGAAGATATTATTGGACAGATTTCATGCCTGTGGATTTATTTTCCACTTATCTGAAATTTCCTCTCACAATTTGTGCCTCTGCTTTTTGTTTTATGAGAGAAATTGATTTTACCCTTTCTTCTAGCTCTTCTATTATTTTATTTTTTGATTTGTCATTTTTCTGTTAAAATAACATGAATTATTTCAAGTTCTCTGGCTGCTCCTTTTTTATAGAAAACTGTTCTTGTTTTATGGATGAACTATTTTACAAATCTCTTTGAAGATATTGTATCAGTTGTGTGTTTAGCCTTGAGTAACAGAAAATCCAATTATAATAGCTTGATAAACAAAAGGGTTTATTTATCTCTTGCAGCAAGAATCTGGGGATAGGCAGACTAGAGTTGTTACAGTAAAAAGGGTGTCTCCATTTTGGGAGTTTACTACTTTGGCATGCAGACCTGTTTCCTCATGCTTATCCTTTCGAGTCAAGAGAGTTGTGGTGAATTTATACATCACATCAGGTTCCAAACAAGAGAAAGAGATAAAGAAAAAAGATTGAATTTAATCGATATCTTTTCTATATCTAAAGATAGCTATATATTTTCAAAAACTTTCCTGAAAGTCCTATATAGTGACTTCTGCTATCACTGTCCAGAATTGGGTCACATGGCTACACCAGATAAATCACTGGAAGATATTTTAGGAGGAGTTGTGAGTGGAGCTTAGTCAGCTAACCAACAGTGTCCACCAAAGATACTAACTGAAATTGTAACAAATGCTCTCTTCTGTTCTTTGAATTGTCTCTTTTATTCCACTGTTTTTCAAATAACTGGTTATACTTGGCACTACTTGTAATTGAAGAATTAGATTGTTAAATTTATGACTGTCCATTTTTAGTCAAATTATTTTTCTCTTTCCTGTATTTTCCATTTATTCTAAAGTTAAAGTTTCTCTAGTTCTGTTATCTACTTATTCAAGCATTTGTCAATTTGAAAACTTTGCTATATCACTTCATTATCTTAGATGGTGGAATTATGGTAATCAATATACCCTGAGTCGTATATGAGACAAATTCCTGATTTTGTCTGATTACAAAGGTAGTGTTATTTTTAGTTTGATAGATAACTGTTCAGCGCTGCACTTATTTTAATACTATTTATACTTTTCACTCTTCACTGTGGATGTATAATCTTGTTCTAATTTGATTTTGGATCTTTGCCAGAATCTTGAAGTGAACCAGAAAAGTTCCTTTTCTGAGGTTTGCAAAAAAGTTTAACTTATATTTGTTTTTATTACTTTTATTTTTTTTCACAGGATTCTGAGAAGATTTTTTCTTTGGGTTTTGGAGTGGAGAAAAAGAACAACATGGTGTTCTTGTTGAAAGTTTTCCCTCTTTGAATTAGTATAGCATGGTTATTATTTATTAGCCCCAAGCTTTATTAGTTTCTAAAACCTTCACAAAGACATTTTTAAAAAGAGGAATGAGGAAGATTTTGAAGTAAACTTGCGCTGACATAACAAGGCAGAGATTGGGATGTAATGGAAGGTAGAGTATGGGGAAAAGAGAAGATGGTGTGTAGCAACACCATCTTTTCTATTTGGGCCTTGGCTAAAGAGAAAAAAAGACATTAACATTATATTGAAAGCTCAGCAGACTTACATGCCTAAAATAAGATTTGAATGAACATTTAGACTTTGAAGTGTTTACATAGTAAAATCCATGAAACTTTGTAAAGCAAGCCTAAGAATTCACCCATGTGTGGCACATAACACTCTATATTGATTAGAATGGTTTTAATTTCATATTTATATTTGTTCTTTCCAACAATACATTTACTAACTACATTTAATGTGTATAGTTTCACAAAATATATTGCACATTAATATATATATATATAAAATATTTTATCCAATTATGTGTACATATAGACCAAGTGACTACTGGAAGAGAAAAAAAATAGTTGAAATACATTCCTAAGATTATTCATACACTTGACAGCAGAGGCTGTTTTAATCTATGTTTTTTCTATATTTAAAGATATCTACATATTTTTAAAAACTTCCTTCAAAGTCCTATACAATGACTTCTGTTTACATATCCTGAATTGGGTCACATGGCTACACCAGATCAATCACGGTATGTTTAACGTTTGAACCGCTGATTTGTGTTAGATGCACAGTAGGCTTTTTATGTAAGTCATTGTTTTTAATCTTATCACTTACAAAGAAAATATTTTATTATCCTTATTTAAAATTAAAGAATCTGAGAATATAAATGCTGAAAATATTGACCCCTGACTAACACCCATGCAGCTGAAAATCTGTACATAACTTTTGTCTTCCCCAAAACTTAGCTACTAATAGTCTTCTGATATGTTACTGACAACATAAACAGATAACACATATTTTGTACTTTATATATATTATGTACTCTATTATGCCTGAGCCTAGGGGTTCGAGACCAGCCTGAGTAACTTGGTGAGATCTTCTCTCTATAATAAGTCAAGAAAAATTAACCAGGTATGGTGACACACGCCTGTAGTTTCAGCTACTTGGAAGACCAAGGCGGAAGGATCGCCTGAACCCACTTGGAAGACCGAGGCAAAAGGATCGCCTGAGCCGAGCAGGTTAGGGCTGTGGTGGCTGTGAGTGTGCCACTCTGCATTCCAGCCTGGGCAACAGAGTGAGACTCTGACTCAAAAAAAAAAATTATAAGAGAAGATATATTTATTGTTCATTAAGTGGAAATTGATCATCATAAAAGTCTTTATCTTCGGCTGGTTCAGTGATTCATGCGTTAATCCTAGTGCTTTGGGTGGCTGAGGCGGGAAGATCACTTGAAGTCAGAAGTTTGAGACCAGCTTGGGCCACATAGCAAGACCTCGTCTTTACA
>CAUYQG010150462.1:0-46168 GCA_963574415.1 Tarsius wallacei | reverse complement strand
ACATTAAATTAACTAATTAAAATTTTGGTAAAAACTAATAATAACCTTAAAAACTGATTTTAACATAAAACAGCCCCCCCCCCCCAAATTCTATTGTGTTTGCACAGAATAGATCAAGCTGTATGGGGACCAATCATACCTTCCTTGAAATTTTTTCCAAATTTCTAAGCTCAAATCAGCACAGACTCAGGAGTTTCTGGGGACCTGAAAGATGAAACATGGCAATCATCTCTCTATCCCAAATAATTTTAATGATTAAAAATGAAATGAGGTAGTCTTTTTTTTTTTTTAGGGACATGACTTATGAACCTTTCTAATTTTATTTAGCTAATTAATGGAAGAAGAAACTAAACTTCTAACTTTTAAAAATTTTTATTTATCTATTTTTTTTAGAGATAGGGTCTTGCTATATTGCCCAGGCTGGTCTAAAATTCCTAGGTTCAGAACTATCCTCCCGCCTCAGCCTCCTGAATGGCTGAGATTACAGATGTGAGCCACTGTGCTCAGCTACTTTTGACTTTTAACTGGTAGCTTAGAACTGTTTTCCACTATGCCAAACTGCTCCTAGACAAAATTCACGTGTAAACCATATTAAATGACAAAAAAATCAGTAATATAGCAGAGAAGATTCTTTCCTTCCTCACAAAATAAATACGGTATTAGGAAATATTTCATGATTTGATTTGAATGTTGACTGATGAGCTTTAACTTTCTGGCTTCTGTGGAGTCCATTCTGTTTTTTGCTTGTTGGCTAGTTTGTTACCAAGCAACGTGGCCTACTTTTGTAAGCCCTGAAAATTGACAACTTTATCTTATTTTCAAGAATATATGTGTCTTCATTGGGCCCAGTGTCCTGATTTCATTAATCCAGCAAAACGCATGACTAACCCACCAGGTTCTGAACTCTAGACAACCCCTCTGTTGACTGCCAGGATGAGGATGGGTTTATGAACTGAGCCTCCATTATAGACCAGACACCACATTAGATATTACCTATTCATGGCGCAGGAATGCCCTTTCACATGGAGTGGCTGGGAAAGGTCTCTCGGGAAAGGTGACATGTGAGCAGGGTTCTGAAGGAAAAAGTACACAGCACCTCTGCACTGCAGTTTCACACATTTCACGGATGAGCAAGCTGAGATCCAGAGAGACCAAACAATTTGCTCAAGATTGCAGAACTGTAGAGTGAAAAAGGAGAAATTCAAATCCAAGTCTGGCTGACTTCAAAGTATTGTCACAGCATAAAAAATGTGAGCATGCAATGATTCCCAGAGAAACAGGCATGTTGAGAAGATGCTTAAACAAATATGCAGCATAAAACTCTTGGAAAGATAATAGGTTACATTTCTCTTAGTTCTTAATGCACAGAGGCTGCTTTTAGCTCAGAAAAATTTGTCTCTTACCAGCTAAGAGGGACTATTCAGAGAGACCAAAATCATCAACAACCGAAAAAAAGCTGGAAAAGCTGCTCTTCTCTCTCAAATTGGCTCTAGTTCTCCTAATATACACAAAAACAGAACGATAAAAAAGGAAGAATTTAGACAAATATTTATACATATGCTGGGTGAGGACACCTGGCAGAGCAGGTGAATCAGCTACAGAACGTGATGTTGCCTGCAGATCCAACTACGAGGAAAAGTGACACATATTGCAGTTAAACTTAATGCAAACCTGTTCTCCAGCTTATCCCCAAACTCAATAGCAGTGAGGGATTCCTTTGTTTTCTTTTTACAAGCACAAGAAGATTTTTAAAATTAGGTACTCCTTTGAGCTGACTCTCCACTCTGCACATACTAGTTTATGAGAACAGAATTCATGTTTCTGTATCTCAGCCAGTCTTGGGATGGCACCTATATCATCCCAGAATAAAATCCAGCCCTTGCAAGTATATCTCTTGCCATTAGTGTAATGCACAAACACAGGCAACTGTAATGATTATTTAATTGAATATAGATGTTGGCTGAATACCAGGGCAAAACACCATGCATTTTAAATCAGTCATGATACATATTAATTCAGTACTCATAATAGGCTATTTCCTATAACAAATGTAAAAGGACAACCATGTGGGAGTTTATAACCTATGTAAAAATATACTCTACACTAAAATTTTTCATATTTCATTGGGAGTTGAAGGGGAATTTCACAAAAGTTTTAATTTTGCTTCAATGAACAATTTATACTTGCATAATAAGTGTCATATTATGCACTTATGAGAAAGATACATTGTAGTATTATTAGTTGTATTAATTGTTATTTTGGCACAAATATTTATTGAGACACCTACTATGTACCAGATACTATTTTAGGTGCCGGGTGAAGGACAGTGAACGAGAAAACAAAAGCCTTGCCCTAATAAACTTATATTCCAGTAGGGAAAAAAGCATGCAATAAGCAAGTAAATAAATGAACATATCATATAACAGTGCAGGAGATGATCAGTGTTAGGACAAAGACAAAAAGCAAACTTTGATAAAGAGAATAGAAAGTAGCAGTAGAGCAGAGGAATTATTTTATTTAAGGTAAAACATATCTATGAAGGTACCCATTGACCGTTTGTATGAAGAAACTGTGAAACTAGCTATGTTGATGTCTGCACATAGAGCATTCCAGAAAGAAGAAATGCGAAAGGTACATTGGGGTATACATGGAGTGTTGGAGATAGGACAAAAAGACCAGCGTCCCTATAGCAGAATGAGCTGGAGGATAGGGCAGAGGATGAGGTCAGGGAGGGCGTGTCAGTAGAATCATGCAGGATGTCCCAGCCATAGTGATGACTCTGGATTGTCCTCTGAGGGGAAGGGATAACCTTTGAACATTCTGAGCAAAGGAGTGATGATTTTAGATAAATACAGAATGGAATTTCTAGAAAGCAAATGTTTATCATTCAGAACTTGCAGGATCTCAAAGCGAACTTTCTCTCCTAACAGACCGACATTTTTAGTCCTTAGCAGGAATGAAGTTGAGTGAAGCATAACTTCCCAGCAAATGAATTCATTGTCCTTCAGCTATTATTTTTCTTACCTAAATTTTAATATGGTTGCTATTATATTTTAATGTATGCATGGGCTTCTAATATGGAGTGAGATAGGAAGGAAAGTGCTCAAGAGACTGGAAAAAGCTCTCCCACTCCTTATTAAATTATTGACTCTGATCAATTCATGTTTCGGTAAGTATCAAATTCCTACAATGTCCAAGCATTTTAATATACTTTCTAGCCTTGAATCTTTCCAACACTCTGTGAAGTAAGCACTATTTGTGCTCATGTCTTACATTATAGGGGAAGGAAGCTGAGACACAGAGAACCAAGTGATTTGTCCAAGTTCACAGTAAGATGCCATGAGTCAACCCCTTTTTCTATGACATAACCATTGCCAACTTTAAGAAGAGAAGAATAATCAGATAGGAAGAGGAGAAAAAATTGAAAAAGAGCAAACGAGGATTGAAAAAGGAATGACAAACTGTAGAAAACAGTTTGATCATTCTTCAAAAAGTTAAACTTTGCATTACTATATGCTAGATACATAGCCAAAATAATTAAAAATATGTTCAAACAAACACGTGTATATGAATGTTCATAACAGCACCATTCACAATGACCAAAAGGTGGGAACAACCCAAAAATCCATTTATGAATGAATGGACAAATAATTTGTGGTATATTCATACAATGGAATATTATTCAACCCTAAAAAGGAATAAAGTACTGATACATCTTACAATGTGCATGAACCTGAGAAACATTACGCTATGTGGAAAAAGTCAGACACAAGAACCACATATTGTGCTATCTTATCTATAGAAGGTACCCATGTTAAGTAATTTCAGGAAACACGTTGGTGGTTTTCAAGGGTTGGAGAGAAAGGGACATGAGAAATAACTGCTATTGAACAGGAATTTTTTTGAGGTGGTTAAAATATTTTGGAATTTGATAGACATGGTGCTGCACAAAATTTTGAATGTACTAATTATATGTTATGTGAATTTCACCTCAGTAAAAGAAATATTATAATGATAACTGATAAAAAGGCAAATAAATAAATTTTTAAAAAAGGAAGTGAGTGGTTCAAGGTTGGTCACTATTGTTCAAAAGGGTAGAATACAACTAAAGCTATATATATGTGGTCCCCTTCAATTCTGTCATCTCATACACTGGCTCAGTGTATAGTTACTCAGAAGCATTATAAAGCCATCTATCTTTTAAACTATTTTTTCCTGTTATTTTATAATTTAAATAAAATAAATCTCAGTGCTAAAAATGCAGACAATATAATAGTGCCTACAATGGTTAATGAAAGGTCTCCCCTATTTCCGCTCTTCAATATCAACTGCCACTCACAATTACCCATGACTTTTTGTGTCATTTAATGGTGAGGAATGTGAGGTCTTACTTACAAAAACACTGTAATAGTTTGAGGCTAATGACACGTCCAGAAAAACTAAATTAGTCTTACTGGGGATTTATAACAAACACATTTTCTGTGAGAATTTTTTTCTTATTTGTTGGCTAGTTCACCTTTCAGTAAAACACACACATACATACACAACCTCTGACATAACCAGCCATTGACCTAGTTAAATGAACTGAGAGCTGCAGGTTGAATTAGATGGACTGCCATTCCATTGCCCTAAAGATGACAAACCAACTGAAACAGATGAAGAGGCAATGAAAGCAAATGAGCCCAAAGAGCTTGCAAGTAAACCTTGCTTCACCTTGTCAGAAAATACATGAACTTCCAATATATGTCTGTTTCCTTATATGTGACTTTTTCTATATGGCTATTTTAGATATGCTTTATCACAAACAAGGGATTATCATCTGAATGATAGGGCTCATCACTGTTTTCAATAATCTTAAATCTAGAAAGCTTTCTGTCCAAGAAGAAAAGTTGAGTGAGTTGTCATGAAGTCAAATAAAATAGTCTTCAGTACTATTACTATCAGTCAAAAACAAGTGTAACATATAGAAGTAAATATAAGTAACCATTCACATAGTACTTTTAATGTTACACTGAAGAGTTTGCAAGTTATTAAATTTAACATGAATAGTTGGTATTTACTAGATGAGTTCTTCTAGTTGCCTAGTTAGAAGTATACAAAGATGAAACTGGTATATCTGACTTTGCACACAGAAACAAATATCACAATGCATACATTTGAAAAGTTATTGTCATACTTACCTGGCACTACAATAGCTGTATTGGCACAACACAGATAATATTTTATTATTTTTCAATTCTGGATTGATTATCTACAAGTACACATTTGCTGTACAATATTTTTCTGGTAATGATTTGCACAGCCAACCTGCACTTATGAGATGTGCTGCTAAATGTATAGTAACACAGGAAAGAATATCTTATGGAGACACATTTTTTTCCAAGTGTAAACTTACTGAAGCTTATTTTCATGCCATTGGCAAATGTCACAAATATCTAAAATTTTTTATTGTCATTGTAAATTTTACACTTGACTATGTTGAGCACTTTGCTCAATATCCATGTCAGCATATCTTCTGGTTGTCCTTGATATACTACAACTGGTGAAGATAATTTTCTGTTTGCTTCTGTATCTTAAGAATTCCGGGAAACTAAATATTTATTCTCACTCATATAATTTATGCAGTGTAATTTTTTTGTGTAAATTGCAGAATTTAAGAGGTCAACTGTGCTTCCTCTTAGTATTTTTGATAATGTACTCAGAAAATGAACTAAAAACACTCTCTTGCTGACTTAAGTCTAATACAATAAAACACACACTGTGGAAAGTTCTGTATTTAAAGATAGTTGGTTTGTTATAAAAATAAGATTTCTGGACCTTTGGTCACTAATTTTTGACAGGGAAATAGAAAGCACATTTCAGAGAAGCAATTAAGAATGACAATGATTGGCAGATGATTTGTTAAGTTGGACAAGAACACTTTAAACTGAATTTTGATAGAGCAAAAGAACACCATTATACTAAGTTAGAATAACCCAATATTATCAAAAATAACAGATAAAAAGAACTGTAACAGTGGTTCTCAACTGTACATAAAATAATCTGGAAACTTTTAAGAATCCAAATATCTAGGCAGAATTTTGAAAGTAGGAACCTGAAGAGCATTTTTTTAAAGCTTCCCTGGTGGTTATAATATTGAGCCAAAGTCAAAAAACACTGAAGTATAGCTATGCATGATAACCTCAGATGTCTATG
Organism: Tarsius wallacei; assembly: GCA_963574415.1. Lineage (NCBI taxonomy): Eukaryota > Metazoa > Chordata > Mammalia > Primates > Tarsiidae > Tarsius > Tarsius wallacei. The sequence continues at coordinate 39,973 of CAUYQG010150462.1, read as the reverse complement.
CATTAGCACTCAGGGCATAAACAGTAAACAGATGTCATTGAGATTTGATGAAATCATACTCTCCCAGGAAATATTAACCTCTTCTTCAACTGTGTTTCTGAAAAACTTTGCATATAACTCAATCACAACAATTGTGTATTTACCTGTGTTTTTCCTCCAATGGGGGGGTCAACGTTCAAAGGATAAAGAAGGATCACATATTCATAATATCTGTATCCTCACACCATCAAAGAAAACCCAAGACACAGGAAGCTCTCAATAAATGGTTGCAAAAAATGACAACTCTTACTTAATCAAATAATTATTAAAGTTATCAATTATCTTCCACAAAATTATTCTGAGTGATGAACAAATGAAACAGAACAACAAGATGGGGGAAACCATAAGAAACCCCAGGATAAACAAGAATTATGTTTGAACTAATGTATGTGGATAATGCAGAAAATAAGATTTTGGGACTATTGCCTGGGATGATCAATTCCTGCCCCATCTCAGACATGTCAGACTTCTGGTGACGATTTCTTCAGGAGTGAAATCTGGTATCTTGAAATTCTTATTAGGAGAGAAGCAGAGTAAAAAAGTCGGGATTACATAGCCCTAGGAAATCTCTCATTCTCATCCCTATCCCTCAAATTCATATTCCTCATATGAAGAGATTACAATTTAAGAGGTTGAAAGTAAAACCTTACTTGAGCTATTTAGTGGAATAATGTTATGTGTTGAATGTTTATGAGTCCTCAAAATTCATGTTAAAATCCTAACCCCCAAAGTGATGGAATTAGGAGGTGGAGTCTTAGGGAGATGATTATGTCATAACAATGGAATCCTGAAGAATGGAATCAGTGCCTTTATAAGAGGCAACCCAGAAAGTTTGTTTGACATCTTTCTACCATGTGAAAATACAAGAAGAAGATGGCAGTTTGCAACCCTGATGACTGTCCTCACCAGAGCCCAATCACACTGGCATCTTGATCTTGGACATCCAGCCTAAAGAACTATGAGTTATAAATGTTTATTATTTAAGACAGTCAGTTTATAGTATTTTTTTATAGTAGCCTAAATGAACTAGGACAGATGAGATGTGATTAACCATACCTTTCTGTGCATAGAGCTCCCTACATTAGGGTTTATCTCCCTCAACACCTCTGTCCTTGAACTAAGTTGGACTGACACAGATAGTATTCAACATTCTCAAGGTATTTTAGCTGATTGGATGAAATAAGGAGATAAAAACTTAAAACTACTTCTAAGGGAAATCAAAATCTTATAGCCATGATAGAAACAATGCAGCATTTTCTCAAAAAATTAAAAAGAGAACCACCATATGATCCAGCAATATCACTAGTGAATATATGTCCAAAAGAACTGAAATCTGAATCTTGAAAAGATATCTGCACTTCCATTTTCTTTGTAGTATTATTTACAATGGCCAAAAATGAAAACAATCTATATGCCTATCAATAGATAAGTAAATACAGAAAAATGTGGATATATATATATGTATAAAGCTCTTATTTCTCCTTAAGAAGGAAATCTTGTCATCTGCAACAACATGAATGGATCTGAAAGACATTATACTACATGAAATAAGTCAAATATGGAAAGACTGATACTGAATGATCTCACTTAAATGTGGAATTTTAAATAGTTAAACACTTAGAAGCAGAGAGTAGAATGCTTGCCTGAGGCTGGAGAAGGGTAAAATAGGGAAGTATTGGCTAAAGGGACTCCTTATAACAAGTAAAATCTAAAAAAAAGAAAGAAAACTGAAGATGACTTTTGACTTTTCTTGGCTCCACCAAGAGATGAGGTTGCAGGACAAATCACCACCATGAAATGTATAGTGTTAGGCACATTCAGAGATATATAGGACTCAAAACCTGTTTACCTGGGGCAAAATATAAACTTACAAGAACATTTTAATGATAACTTGGATAAATGACTAGAGATTGAGTACACACTAGTGTGAGAGAAATAAGCTCCTGGGAACCAGTCATAGGTGGGATTTGAAACTTTTGTGGGCTTTCTCTTTAGGAACGGCATCAAATTTTCATGGTGGATATAGAGAAAGCTCCTCATGTGGCTATGGCAAAGGAAGAGGAAAAGGAGCCATAATTAAACTATCCTAGACTTTTCCTAAGAAGAGGCCTAGGCTCTATGGGGCAAGACTTTCTAGAGGATAATTCTGAATCTTTATCCTAGCTGGGGGAGAAGAACTCTGCCCCATTCCAGCCTGCACTATCCTTTCTATCATGTCTAAGGAAAAGCAAACAAATAAGAATCATAATTCACAGAAGAAAAAGTATCAAAGAAATAGACTGGGAATGCAACAGCTTGCTGGGTCATGGACTAGGAGGCAGTTGGAGAGTGAAGATCACTACTCCATGAGAAGGAACAAAAACAGTTCTGAAGTTCATGTTTCAAGAAACAGGCCTACTAAACGACTGAGACTTAATAAGAATATTAGAAAACTAGCTTCCTCTCCTATACTCTGCCATCCTACTAACAAGCCTCCAGTAATAACAGTAAATGATAAAAGAAAGTGCTCCAAGACACACACCCTCTCTGAGGAACCACAAGAGGAGAAAAGAAGCCACAAGAGGAGATAACAAGAACACTAAAAAAACTAGAAGTTTCAGATACCTACAGCTACAATAAGCACTAAAAACTATCTGCTTCCTAGCCAGAGTAACATAAATTCTCAACTACAGACCTATTTACCTTCATTTCTATCAATAAATAAATGTCTATCTATCAATAAATGTCAACAAAACAACAACAACAGAAATATTAAAAAGCGTGTAAAAAAGGAAGGAAAAAAACAACCCAAAGAGACAAAGCAATCATCAGAAGCAGACTTAGCTATGACTTAGATATTGGCATTATCAGACCAGGAACTTAAAATAACCATGATTAATATGTTGTCTTAGTTCATTTTGTGCTATTATAAACAGAATATCTGAGACTGTATAATCTATGAACAGACATATATTGCCTTACAGTTCTGCAAGCTGGAAGCCGGATGTCAATGTGCTGGTAGGCTCAGTGTCTGGGGAGAACGTACTTTTCTTCTAAGATGGCACCATGCATGGTACATCCTTTGAAGGAAAGAAATGATGAAATTTTCACATGGTAAAAAGCAGAAGAGCCGAGAGAGAACTCATGCCATGGGTGGATTTTATTAAGAAATTAAATCCACTTTTGACAGTGGAACACTTATTGCTATTACCTCTTAAAAACACCACCTCTTAATATTGTCACAATGATGATTAAATTTATCATAAGTTTTGGAAGGGACTAACATTTACATCATATCATATGTTAAAAGATCTAATGGAAGAATTAAGCAACATACAAACCCAGATGTTAATGTAAGAAGCGAGATAGCAACTCTAAGAAAGAATCAGAGGAATGCTAGACATTTAAAAAGCAGTAAAAGAAATAAAGAATACCATCAGTAGTGTCATCAGTACAACTGATGCAATCATGAAATAACCATTTAGCCTGAAGATAGATCAACAGAAACTTTCCAAACTGAAACACAGAGAAAAACAAACAACCAAAAAACAACAGAACATCTACAAACTATAGAACAATATTAAAAGGAATGACATATATAAAATTGGAATATTGGGAAAAAATGAGAGTGAATCAGGAAAAAAAACTACAAAAAAAGTCAATAAATGTAAAATGTTGATAACAGATACAAAATTATAGGTCTAAGAAGTTTAGAGAATACCAGCAAGAGAAATCCTACAAAGGCTACACCTAGACATACTATATTAAACTACAGAAAATGAAAAACAAAGTGATCATCTTAAAGGAAACCAGAGAAGTAAAAACATTGCCTACAGAGGAATATATATATATATATACATATATATACACACACACACACACACACACACACACACACACGCACATATATATATGAATTAGAGAAGAGAAATTTCTCATCAGAAACTTTGTAAGTAGTAAGAAAGTGTAGCAAAATCTTTAAAGTATTGAAAAAAAGAAATCTTGCCAATCTAGAAATATACCTGTAAAACTAACTTTAAAAAGTGAAAGTGAAGGAGATACAAAGAAGCTTTTATTCACAATGAAAAAAGGAATAGGGTTAGAAAAAGAATAAAGAAAGGCAAAATAAGCCATGTTGTGTGTTTTTTTTCTAAATCGATCTAAAACATAATAGCTATTTAAAGCAAAAATAGCAAAAATGTGTTTGGGCGTTTGAATAATATGGATAACTAAAATCAATAACAGCAATATCATAAGGAATGGAAGACAGGAAATTAGACTACTCTTTTATAGTTACTTACATTACATGTAAAGTGATACAGTGATATTTGAAGGCAGACTGATTAGCCATAAATGTAATTGTAGGGCAACAACTCTAAAAGCTAAAAGAAATAAGTACAAATGATATGTCAACAAAGTAGATATAAATTTGGATTATAAAAATTTCTTAATTAAAATTAGAGAATGCAGAAAAGCATGGAGGTGTGGGGAGAGAGAAAAAAAGAGAACAAAGGTAACAGATGGAAAACGTTAAAAAGATGGTAAACTTTAATTAGACTATACCATAATCACTTTAAATGTGAATTTGTATAAGTACACCAGTTAAAATAAAGAGATTGTCCAATTGGATTAAACAAAACCAAACCAAACCCAACTATATGTTATCTACCAGAAACAGAATATTAATAAAGGCCCATATAGGTTAAAAGTAAAAGGACATGAAAAGAAATACCATGCTAATATTAATACATATATGTAAAAAACAAAAAAAAGGAGAAGTAGCTATATTAGTTTCAGACAAACAGAACTTTAAAACAAAAAAAGTAATTGGGGTAGAAAGAGACATTACATAATGACAAAAAGGTCAAACTTCCTGGAAGATATAACAATCCTAACATATATGCACCTAACAATAGCACATCAATATACAATAGGTAACAATTGATATAACTTAGAGGAGAAATAAAGAATGTATTGTTTGTATTTGGAGACTTCAACACCTTTCTCTCAGTAATTGGTAGATCAAGTAGGTAGAAAATTAGTTAAGGATACAAAAGAACTGAACAGCACTTTTGTTTAACTTGATCTAATTGAAATTTATAGAACACGCCATTCAATAACAGCAGACTAGATAATAATCTTAAGTGCATATAGGACATTTACCAAAATAGACCACAATCTTGGCCATAAGACATATATTAACAAATTTCAAAGAATGGAAACTAAACAAATGATATTCTCAGAACACAATGAATTCAAACAGGAAATCAATAAAAGAAAGATAGTTGTAAAATTTCCATGTATTTGGATATTGATCATGCGTTTTTAAACATTTTTAGTTATTTTTAAAAACAATATTTTGTAGCGACAAGGATCTCCTTATGTTGCCTAGGCAGGTCTCAAACTTCTGGCCTCTAGCGGTTCTCCTGCCTCAGCCTCTCAAAGTAGTGGAATTACAGCATGAGCCACCATGCCACCTGATCACACTTCTAAATAATCCATGAGTCAAATAAGAATTTTCAAGAGGTATTTACAAATATTTTTTAATTAAATGAGAATGAAAGTACAACTTATCAAAATTAATGGTGTGCAGCTGAAGACTTTCTTAGAGGGAAATGTATAACACTAAATGCATATAAAAGGAAAAATAGAAAATATCTAAAATCAATAATGTAGGCTTTTGCCTTAGGAAATTAGAACAAAAGTACAAATTAACCTGAAACAAGTAGATGGCTCTTACTATTTTGAGGTATGTTCCATCTATGACTAGATGTTTGAGGGTTTTTATCGAGAAGGGGTGCTGAATTTTATCAAAAGCTTTTTCCACATCTAAAGATATAATCATGTGGTTTTTGTTTTTACATCTGTTGATATATATATATATATATATATATATATATATATATATATATATTTAATTACGTTTATGGTCTTGTGGATGTTGAACCAGCCCTGCATCCTGGGAGTGAAGCCTACTTGGTCATGGTGGATGATTTTTGAGATATGTTGTTGGATCCAGTTTGCCAGAATCTTGTTGAGAATTTTTTCATCCATGTTCATCAAGAATATTAGCCTGTAGTTCTCTTTGTTGGATCTTTACCTTAAAAAACAACAGATGCTGGAAAGGATGTGGGGAAAAGGGAACACTTCTATACTGTTGATAGGAGTATAAAACTAGTACAACCTCTGTAAAAAACAGTTTGGCTATTCCTAAAAGATCTAAAAATCAACCTTCCATACGTCCCCACAATCCCTACTGTGAATATACCTGGAGGTACTCAAATCACTCTATTAAAAAGATGCCTGCACATGTATGTTTATTGCAGCATTATTCACAATGGCCAAAACATGGAACGGACCATATTGCCCATTGAAAGAGAACTGAAAAAAATGTGGTACATATACATGATGGAATATTATTCAGCCATAAGGGACAAAATTATGAACTTCACAGCAACTTGGATGGACTTAAAGTCTATAATCCTGAGTGAGCTATCACAGAAACAAAGAATTTTATACCACATGTTCTCACTCATAAGCAGACCTTGAACAATTATCATAATACTATAAGAAAGGGATTGGCAGTAGTGGGAAGCTGCCAGGGGAAGGGGGAGGCACACCTCATCAACAAGGGTACCTGCATAATGAACATTTGTATAACTAACCCTGAATTGTACCCCACGTCTTTAAAACAATAAATAAATAAACCTAAAACAAGTGGAAAAAAAGGAAATAAAAAGTAGAGAAATCAGTGAAATTGAAAACAAAAAAAAACAAATTGAAAACAGGAAAATCAACAAATCCAAAAGCAGCTTCTTTGAAAATCCCCAAAAAATATATCAAACTATTTAGCCAACTTAATCAGACAAAACAGAGAGAAGACAAGACATAACTTACTAATATCAGGGATAAAAGAAGGCCATTGCTAGTCATTCCACAGACATTAAAAGGATAAAAAGGGAATACATAGACTATCTCTTCCTCTGTGCGTGTGGACATGCAAAATAATACTGCTGCTGTGGAAAATAATTCGGTATTTTTTTCCTTTTTAAAATTCAGTTAAGCATACTTACCATATGATCCAGTAAACACAGAGAAGTAAAAACTTATAATCACACAAAACCTTTTAGCAACTTTATCCGTAGTTGCAAGGCATGTACACAAGCTATATACTATATGAGTCCATTCATAGGACATTCTGGAAAAGGCAAATTATAGAAAAATAATACATCTGTGGTTGCCAGAAACTGCCAGAGTGGAAGATGGGTGTTCATCATAGAGTGGCACAGGAGAATGTTGGTGGTGATAGGTCATTTAATATCCAGATTGTGTTGGTGGCTACTGAATTGTAGACATTTGTGAAAACTTACAGAAATGTATATCAAAAAGAGCAAAATTTGCCATATGTCAATCTGAAAAAGTGAATTAAAAAAATCCAGGGCTTTTGTTTAATTGGAAATATGTGAGTCTACAGTTTCAAAGAACGAATACAAAATGACATCAAACACATAGAACATTTGGCTAAACAAATGAATCACACATATTTTGGCTTGTGTTTTTAAAACTTGAGTATCCATATTAAGAGATTTAGTCATGATATTCTAGAATGTTTTAGCTAAATTGTGCCCCAGTGTATTTTTTATTCAACCCCAAATGAATGCTTTGTACTTAAGTGTGACTAAATGATGGCTTTAAAGCTGTACAGCTGGTAAGTAGATCCCTAACTCTCCATCCAGTGTTCTCACTTGGTATTTGTCAACCGCACCTGAAGTATTTATTGTGCCAGATTTCTTTTTCTATACCTTACATAAATCATCCAGAGAAGGGCAATTTAGATAGTGAGAGATCTTAAAATTATATCAAATGATGAATGGTTAACAAAATTGGTTACACATGCTCTGCAGAAAAGAGATTTTTAGATGTAGGAGAAGGTCATAAGAATAGTTTTTAGAAATTTAAGAAACTTCTTAAGAGAAATACTAGGTTTATCCCACACTCTAGTGAGGGTCTTGCTATTGAAGAAATTCAGATAGAATACATGATGAGTGTCAGAAATCCTATGAAAGGACAGGTAATACTTGATGATTATTGAAATCTCTTCAAATTCTTCACATTCTTGGACTTGAATGAAAACTCTCCATTGATGATGTCGTCTGTCTTGTAAAATAGTGAGCAATTCCTCACAAGAAGTTTTCAAGATAAGTCTCAGATAGGAGGTTGCCCAGATGACTTCTAGGTTTTCTACTGAATTGGAACTTGTGATATCTATTTGGAAAGTTATATAGAGAAACGTCTTCACTTGGTAATAGGTTAACGTTAGTGACTGTTTTAACTCTAAGACTCTACAGGTCTTCAAAAACTAGCAAGCTCATATTTGGATTATGAAATGTAGAAAACTATGAAAATAGAAAATTATGATCTCTGATTTTTTTTGCACTCTACCTTCCTATTGTAGCATTCAAAAAACACAAAAGCAGATGCAAAGTTCAAAGAAGAATATTGGTCAACAACATCTATACACAGATGAGACCTTGAGGCAGAAGAGCATTGATACAGATAAATAATAAGAGAAGAATATTTTTATCCACTCAGTATAACTTTTTCTAAGAGAACATTCCTAACCATGGATGGAGATACACACACACACACACACACACACACACACACGTGAGCGCACGCACATGAGCAAACACATAGTACAAAAACAATTTTAGGTGAAAAGACTGTTTCACCTCTGCATATGCATTCTAGGTCTATATTTCTCATCACCACAATACAGTTGAGATTAAAAAAAACTTTCTTCTTGAGAAAGATAATGTACGTAGTAAGGCAAGAATAATTCATCTAAAAACTCAGAAAGGAATAAAATAGGCATTAATTGAGCACTTTCTTACTATATGCCAGGAAAGTGTGTTAAGCTCCTTCAGCAAAGTCATTTGATCCTCCTGTCAACCCAGGCATCTCTTACCTAGGAATCTATGAGTTTTCCAACATGTGCAATTCTTATGTTCTAGTTCTCTAACTGTTCTCTGCGTTTCCTGCCCTATTTTTTTTTCTCTGTGACTCTCCTTGCTGTTTTTTTCTTCCTATGGATAATTCTTCCATCTCTCCATTTTGCCTCTGCCTATCTACGTAACCGAGCAACATGATGACATCACATATAAAGTTAGATTTTATTAGTTCATATTCTATTTCTGTCACTTAATAACCATGTGACCTAGATAAATTGCCTAAGCCCTCTGAGCTTCAGTTTCCTCATCTGAATGAAGCTAATAATAGTATTAATTTCAAAGGATTATTGTGACTATTGGGCTTATACATGTAGAGCACTTAAAACAATGCCTGCTATTATTTGCAATACTTCACTATCTGTATTACTTTCTTCTTTTTGTCTTTATTTCTTGTCCTTTCCTTCTCTTTACTTTGAAATATATATTTTAATCTATTTTTCAGATATCAAGCTACTTAAAATATCTACCAGAAACATAAAAAACGTTCTGCAAATAGTAACATTTGGCATAAAGGCTGTGTTCACTATTCCATGATGTAAATCTACTTTACATAAAAAATTGATACAAGAATAAAAGATGAGCAGCTGTAGTGGGTAAGGAGTGACCTATATGTGTTCAGAGAAATACAAAATTTTGATTGATCAGAAAAGTTGGAGATGTGGAATTTCAATGGGATTTTGAGGAATTGGTATACATAGGTAAGAAGGGAGTCACATCCCAAGCAAAGATCCCAGTTACAAATTTCAGTTTAACATAAATCCAAAGACTATGCTATTTAATGCTGTTTCTCAGTCCGTTGGATTTACTGATTTGACACAATTCTCTTGAGAACTAACTTATTTAATGACCTTTGTTAGTCTTTCAAAATATGTCGTATAATTTATTTTTTCTGAAACACTTCAAGGATGCAAGTGTTTAACATTTGTTATTGCTTTTTAAAGATGGATTATGGTGGAGGCAGGAAGAGGGCAGCAGAAGAGTTAAAATGTTTCCAATTTATCCTTCACCTGTTTATACACCCAACTCCTTTGAATTTCCTGTCTTTTCATTATGCTGCCTTCATTCCTATTTGCTGTTATCAGTGACAGAACCTGCTGGCCACTCCCTCTTCATCATCAAAATAATAGCCCACGGCTGGCACTTCCTTTTCATCCTGAGACCTGCTATCATCTTTGGGCTAATTCATCCTACGCGTGGAAGACGGGGTACACAATGTCCTAACATCCCCATCACCAATGACCTTTTTTCTACCCCACTTTATTCACTTTGATCACTGACCATCCCTTGGCTCTTACTAATTTAGCCATGTTCTCTCTAGCCATCCCCAACTCTCTTTCCACATTTCAGGTGTAACTGTGTCTGCCTGCACTCTTCTTTGACTTCCTGGGACCGCCCTTCCTTCTACTTTCACATCTCTCTCCTTTTATTTCTCTGAAGCTCCTTAGATTACATAGACAATAGCCAAATTCTCTTGGCCTCCTGCCTTTCACTGCCCCGATGTGCTCCCAAGTCAATAGAAAGCTGTTGTTGACAGTCACAAGAAGAACAGATTGATACACTATAAGCAATGGGTCCCCAATACTCCTCAGTAATTATTCACTTATCGATTTTCCCAAGCCTTCTCTACCCGGGCCGTGAAGTTGCTCTGCTCCTGATTACCAAATATACAAATCAACCTATATCTCCACCCTGCCTACTCTTCTATTCTTGCTACAGTAGAGGAGACATCTGTCCCACATCTAAAACAATCCTATCCTCTCCCACCACCCACTTCAACACTCCACTTGATGACATCTTGATGACTTAGAGGCACCTCATACTCCACAGTCCTAAAACTTACCTCATAAACATCCCTCTTAAACCTGATTTTCCCCAATATTTCCCCCTCTCCAGATCTAATTGCATAAACCAGAAATTGAGGAGTCATCCCTGCCACATCGCTTTTCCTCCCATCCTTCATAATGTTCTGTCTACTTGACTCCATGAATACTTGTCTTATATAGAAACCAAAGACACTTTATGTACACACATACATATAAAATACATACATATATAAAATCCATTTGTTGTCTAACCCTTTAAATGGCATTAATTTATTGTAGGATAAAGACCCAAATCTCTAACATGGCCTAGAGTGTGTGCCTGGCATGGCCCCTGTCTTTCTTCAGATTCATCTCCTGCCAATCTCCCTCTCTCTCCCACTTCTACAACTACACTGGCCTTTCATTCTCTCTGAACATATACCACCATCCTATGACCACTGTAGCAACTTTACAAATATGGCTTCTTCTGTCTAGAAAGCTCTCCTCTCTCATGTTTCCCTGCCCTGACTGGTTTAAATCTTCCCTTACAATATACCTTAAAACGTGGTGTACCTCCTATGACACAAACTAATGATTGTAACAGTCCTGTATTTATGTCATTAACTTGTTTCTATCTTCCTCCACTAGATTACTCCATGAAATGATGATCTACAGGCTGTTAAACACAGCATCTGCCACAATAATGGAGTTCAATAAACATTTGTTGAATAACAGTTTCTTGGCTCCTTTATAGAAGATAAGAGTATTTTGAAGCATTTGAACTTCTCTGTAGTATTCTGACCCCAAGGTGAAAGTATTGATCCCTCATCTGTGTTCTTCTCCCATATTATGTAGCACTTAATCTCTTCAAATTTTAGTTGTCGTTGTTTTTCCTGACCAACCAGTGAGTTACTGCTTTAGGTATGAAGTGTCTTAATCATTTGTGTATCCTCTGTCCTGAAAGAGCATTTGGACCTACAAAGAACTCAGCACTCATTAACTGGGGTGACCAGCAACTGCTAGGAGAGGCTGGCTTGAACCATGTGGGGAGAGTAGACCGGCATTTCTCTAGAACAGCACACAGGGCCTAGACTTACACAAAAGACCCAGTCATTCATTAAAAAGAGGTTTAGGCAACGTTCACCCAACTTGGATAAAAATTGAAATTTGGCTTAATTATCCAGGTTGATTAATCAATTGGTATCAAATTCATTGGTGCTCATTTTGCTTTATTTTCCACTTAAAATGCTTGCCATTAAACATGATAACATGTGCTTTTCATAGAAATGACAAATTCCACATCCATTCCACTATCCTTCATCAAAAAACCAGAGAAAGTCTTAAGTCCTAGAAAGTGTATAAAGTCACTAATAAAGCATATGATTAATGAAGTTCTTTTCTGCTCTGATCATTGAAACTCTGCTTTGTTACAATTTTCCCATACCAGTATAATCACTTCGGGAAGAGTATAGGCTAGACAAACGTCCTGCATTTCAGTGATCAAAATAAAACTAAAAACCAAGCAGAGGCAACTCCGAGGCAAAAAATCAAGTGGCAAGGCATTTATTCAGAGCGTGGACTCAAGCTAGCAAGCCTGGGTTCCGATCCAGCCTGTCTCCTTCACTAGCTCTGTACCCTTATGCTTTTCTTTTGTATCGTCCTTTCCTTATCTGGAAAATGAAGACAAAAGTACCACCTAACTCACAGAGCTATTGAGGACACTAAAGAATTAATATATGTGTAGCGCTCAGCCTAGTGCCCGACAAATTGTAACGCTCAATCAGTGTTAGTATTAGTACCAAAAGGAAAAAAAAAAAAAATTGTGTAACCCTGGGGCATCTTCGGAATGGCCCTCTTTACAAAACTCAGACACCCCCTCCCGCCAAAAAAAGTGATGTTTAAAAAAATTTCTTTTTTCTTTTTTTAAAGAAAAACTGTCAGAGTGGCGTGAGAATCATAAACGATTTCAAGGGCAGTGTCGAACAAAGAGCGGGACTTCTGTGAAGGGCCTGAGATATTATTTTAGGCCTGGTCATCACATTAAAGGCCCTGCCGGCGCACAGGGGCCGCGCTGTTTGTTTGGCCGGCGATGGGTGATAAGCGGCGGCAGGATGTGTTAATTTCTTGTCAAGCGCGTGTGGATGTGCCCTCCGCAAACAATGGGCTCCGAGGGGAGCCCCGCGCCGCCCGGCCCCCACCGGCGCCCCGTTTCCGGGCTCCCGGCCGCACACATCCCCCCTTTGTTTTCCCGGGCCCGGCCGCGCGTGTCGCTGCCGCGGCCGCCCCGCCAAGCCTTTCCGCCGGCCGCGCCTCGCCGGGAGGCCGCGGGGTCGCGGGGAGGAAGCCCGGGGGGCGGCGGCGGCGGGCGGCCGGCGGCCGGGGCCGGGCGTCCCGGGGCCCGCGGAAGCGCCGCCGCCGCCCGCCGCGCTCGGGGAAGGCCTGCGCGCCGCGATAAGGCCCTTCCCGGCCCATTGTCCGCGCGCCGCGGACGCCCGGTGAAAGTTCCCGGCCCGGCGGGAGGCGCGGCCCCCGCCCGCCCCGCCCCCGGAGGCCGCCGCCCACCGGGGGCCCCGGTCGTGGCGGCCCCCCGCGCCCGGCCGCCCGCCCGCCACGACGGAAGGGTGGGCGGCCCGCCCCCCGGGGGTCGCCGGTCTACGCGCTCCGGAGGACTTTTGGAGGCGCTTTGTGAAACAGATCGCAGCTCCAGCGCCTTGCGGGGGAAGATGCCCTTGGCCTCCTGCCACGGCCGAACCTCTCAGTTCTTGGGAGAGTCAAGGCCGCCGGCGCTTGGAAGCCTCCTCTTCAATGAGAAAGAAAAAAAGTTTACGAATGAAATGTCGAAACAAGCGTTATGTTCTACAAATTAATGAGTTCAATATATACACACCCCAGGGACGCACACATCGATGTAATTTTGTCATTTACAAGATACTTACTCTTTTTTTCTAAAATTTCAAGCAACTGTGGTCGGAACTGAGACACGTGTTGGCAGTTGTGGGATGATGTTTTTCTTTCTTCGGGACATACGGTGTATGGCTGTGATTGTTCAACCTCATTTGGAGATCACTGAGACTTTAAGTGTAAGTTTGAGAGACCTTTTATAGATGGCAGGCCGGGACCAAGGGGCTCTAATTCTTTACTCCTACCCCTGCCCCAGACCAGAACCTGGATGCTCTGATCTTCTTGCCTTCTCCAGGGTGGAAGCATTTCACGTCCATTCTCTCTAGTTTGGCTGCCTCTCTGTTTGCCAGGTTTTCATGGCTTTCATTACCGATCATACACACAGAAGAGGGAAATAGCAAAGAAAACAACATGCCATTCATTTATAAATCTATTATATAGGACTATCATGTTATGTTTATTCAAACCACCTGTCTATCACTGACTACATACAATGCTCTGCAGAAGCTTCTCAAGACTATATTAAAGGCCTGTTGGGAAAAAAAAATTGTGCCTAGGCAACATAACAAAAATTTGTCTCTACAAAAAATAAAAAAAATTAGCCAGGCATGGTGGCACATGCCTGTAGTTTCAGCTATTCCAGAGACTGAGGCGGGAGGATGCTTGAGTCGGAGTTTGAGGCTGCAGTGAGCGGTGATCATGCCACTGCACTTTAGTCTGGGTGACAGAGTGACACCCTGACTTTAAAAAAATGTATTTTAATGGAAAAATATGTATGTATCACCTATAGCACACCCTTCTGGGTGTCCAGTTGCAACCCGGTTTGTTCACTGTCTGTGAACTTTTGGTAACTGTAAATTGTAGATAACTGAGAGCAATGTAAAATTCTGTCCTGTCTGGGACAGAGTTAATTGAACACCACCATTTCTACTGTGGAAAAGAAAAAAATCTCCATTTGCAATTCATCTCAAATATATGCATGTGGATATCCCATATACATTTATGTTCTTCTGACTCTTCCTTTGGACTAGTTATAACATCTGCAGGATTCCTTCATCTTATAGGGGTAAAATACATTTTTAAACTATGTCTTCATATTTATATAATGTATGAGAGTCATGATTTCACCTTTTTCTGAAAATTGTCTTTTAACAGACCTCCCAATTAAGAGTATCACAAATCAAAAGGAAAGGAAAGAAAAGAAGGAAAAAAAAAATTAGTGACAGCTTTAGTTCACCATCAGATGCAGGAGGTAAATTCATTAATTTGTTCATTACCTATATGGAACACTAACTGAGGCCCTTTTACTGTGGGATGCTAATGTGAAGCAATCATTGTCTCTCTGAATTATTTTTATTGACCAGTGAAGAAATTGAGGGAAGGTAAAAAGAGTCCCATAATTGAGACCAGGAGATCTCCATTCAAATCCCGACAGTGGCACTTAGAGATTGTGGTCCAAGCAAGTTCCTTAATCCTCTGAGACTTCGTTTTCTTATCTATAAATTGAGACTACTGATATTTCCCATCCAAGGTTGCTGAAGGAATAAAAAAGACAGTCTGTGAAATTACTGCTGCTGCACCTCCTGCCCAGGAAATGTTGGTTGACTCTGTCACTCCGTGCATTGTTAGTTATTTGGGGGTAAAGACACAGAAATTAGCAAGATGGTACAAAATCTTCAAACTGAGGGGCTACCAACATAGAGCAGAAAAAGGAGTGAGAGGCATACCTAAATTTAAATTTCAGGTTCCAAGTACAGAGCTGTACTTAGCTGTGCAGCCTTGCACAAGTAAAATCAGCTCTCTGAGTCACTACCACATCTTCATTTGAAAAAAAAAAGAGATTAAAACATGTACCTGGGAAAGTTGTGGGGTCTGAAAACAATGAATGTAAAGCTTGACTTGAAGCAGTGCCAAGCAGAAAGGACACATTCAGTAAAGGCTACCTCTCAGGCATTTAGAAATAATTAAATTCAACTTCTACTTATAACGATAATTTCTGATTTGCAGTAATATATTTCCCAGACAACCTGAATGCTATGATTTCCTTCTTTTTAAAGAAACCACCGTGAATCAGAATTCCTCTTTCCAACTTAGGCTCTCTTCTTGAAGTGGCTTCAGACTAAAGAAGAGAACTATGCCCTGAAAACTAAAATGCCAACTCTGTTTCCATACGGGGAAAGGAGTGTTTAGTAGTCATCACTGGGGCTTAAATACGTAGGAATTTCAAAAACCAAATGGAAAAATACATGTGGTTACAAGCTTCCTTAACTTTTCTTGGAGTGGGCTTTTTAGTCTGTGGCAGGACCAAGACATTCTATTACACTGCATATGATATTTGATATGTGTTGCAGGATAGGGTAGGGAGCTATAAAAAGCATGTATCTGTCAAGTAAAATCAAAGTGGCCACAGTTTTTTCTAAGAAAAACCTCAAATACAAGTCCTCACCTCTCTCCCAAATAAACAAAGGCACTGCTAAATAGACAAAAGGTGGACACCAGACACTTAGACACCAATTCTTCAGGCTGGTCTGTGATAGCTGAAGTGACTTACCATGGATAAAAATATGACCAATAGACCAATCAGATTATCTTTCTAAAATTCAAATTGGGACACAGAGAAGAATCAAACAGTTGTGAGTAGAAAACAAAGCTCTAAAAAAAATGTTGGGAGCAGCAAGAAGCAGAGTTAGGCACATGAAGAATCCGGACAAACCCAAGTTGTGAAACGGTGTGAACAATGAGTAAATGGGAGTGGGAACAGAGAAAAGTGAAATGGAGCCAAGAAAGACAATTAGTCACAGGCTATGTGGAAGAGACTACTGACTGTGTGGCTTATTTTCCATAATGGGTAGTCATCCTTGGAAGGCACCTGCCCAGCCAAACTCAACATTTTTCAGCCTTTTTCACATCTACAGAAATTGCATGTGTTATCCCAGGGCTGGGATCTTTAGGATGAGGGAGAGGCTCCTCTCTCTTTCTTCCGTTTACACAAGATAGACACGGAAGACCTCAAAGCCCTACAGAACCAAACAGCAGCAAGAATGAAGGAGCCTGGGTCCCTGAATCGCCATGGGAAGAAACCTGCTCAGCAGTGTGCATGCGTGCTTTGATTCTTGAGTGAACGGACAAATTCTATTGTATTAAGTCACTCTAATTTACACAAGGAATAGGAAAAGTCTAGAACAGTAGACAAATCATGTAACTATGAACATGGTGGACAAATAGGATAAGTCTATCATAGACCTATCTGTGCCCCTGAGGATCTCTGCTGCAATTTCTAGTCTACATATATCTCTAAAATATGTCTCCAGTTCTTTGAGGTAAGATGGAACAGTCATCTCTGATCTTTATATCATAGAGAAACAGAGAGACAGATATATATATATATACACCTAGATACACATATACAAGGAGGACCCCCCAAAATGGAATTTGTTTATTTAAGAATTATGTATTTATTCTTACATGCTTAAACTTCAGTCTCTTTCAAAATACTCTCCGTTTGATGCAATAACAAGATGCTTTTTGCACTGCTCAAAACAGTTTTTGAACTCGTCAGTTTTGATGTCTTTTAGTGCTTCTGCCACTTTTTGTTCCACTGCTTCCACAATGGCAAAATATTTCCCTTTGAGGACTTTTTCATCCTGAAAAACAACAACAACAACAACAAAAGTTCCTTGGTGGGAGATTGCGTGAATAGAGAAGAGGGGGCAAGAGGGTCATGCCCTTTTTGGTCAAAAATTGCTGAACACTCAGTGCGGTGTGGGCAAGTGCTCTCATAAATCACCCATCATGAGATGGGCAAATGTGTTGAAAGAATCTAAAACAAAAAAGGCCAAATGCAGCCTCTCACAACAAAGCTAGCTGGTACACTGATACTGATGGGTTCCTAGAACACACACCTTGCGGGGGAAGCCTGTACTACAAGGTATCCGCCCTCCAAAAGATAATTCCAGTTTCTAACTTAGATTATATATGTGTGTGTGTGTGTGTGTGTGTGTGTGTGTGTGTGTGTGTGTATACTTATGCACTTTAAAAAGACATTTTAAATCTTTTATACAGTGAGTGCCAAAAAAATGTATACATGTTTAATAAACGAAAAAAACTGTATTAAAATTGTAGTACTGTCCTGGCTGTCACATGATGATGCTAGCATTCATTTCATTAACGCCATCTTTTGAATGAATATCATAGTACATGTTGCTACTGTAGTTCAATTCAACTTCAAAAAGTAATATATAGATAACATCTCTTAAAGTGTGTATACATTTTTTTGGTATACCCTTTATACATTTTACATTTTTCTAACACGAATGTATGTTTTCATTCTAACAAATATTTTCACACACATATCTAGTGTAGCAAGTATTTTTCTATTTAGTTAGATCCCCAAATTCCTAGAAAGTAGCATGCAATATCTTCATCCTTCTTGATAAAATATTTACTACGTAAAAAGTGGGGCAAACAAGCAGTAAAAAAGTGGCATAAACTTTCTGAAACAAAATGTTTTTCTATAGAATAAATATCTGAAAGTAGGGCTTTTAATATCCCTGGAGGCAGTCATATCAATGATATCCAAGGATGCTTCATATTATTTCTTACCATTGAAGCATGACGGGAAATGAATTTTTTTTCTAGCTATCATTACTCTTTAATGAGCAAAACAGGTCACTTTTACACTAAAATATTTCTAGTATAAACCTGGGATAAAAAAAGGCCATGTGCCAGTTACAAATTCTAAACCAGTAAACAGAAAACATTTTCTTAGAGTTAAACAGGAGTTTCCAGAAACTAATCTTGTGTCAAGAGGTGTATGAGCTCTTTTGAGGTGTGTGGCTCAAAAATATGTCAAAAGCATTTAAAAAAAAAAAAACAAAGGAAAGAGAAAGGAAAGAGAAATCAAAGGAGCACAACGATGCAAAGCAATATTTTCCCTTGACACCCAAGGCCACAGTATACAGAAAAAGGGGACAAGCGAGTGTCAATTTCTGTTGTGGATTCAAGGTATAATAGCAGTGTGACAGCCCTAACACAAAAAAATGAGCATCATAGCCAACTTTCAGTGTCCTTTGAAAGTTTGTGAAAAAAAATGTGATATTATGCTGTGTTTTTTCATGTATGAAAGAAGCAATAGGTGGCACCTATTTAAAATAAGTGTGGTTTGTTGTCGATGACATTTATTGACTCTCTATATTCTAAACATTCAAATTTCTGGTACAAAGGCATGTAACATGCAAAATATTGAAGCTCTGCTGATTATTTTCTTTTACTTGTCTCTGAAATGTGAATTGACTGCCTATCAGAATTAATAATCTTAAACCTAATCATGAAGTGATCATGCACTCTGAGGAATTAAATCATTTCTTTTGTAATATGATATTCATGGAATTTTTCGAGGCTTCCTAGGTGTGGGCTGGGCTGGAAAGAAACATATCTGTGTACCAGACAATGCATAAGATGTTTAATTTTAATGTCATGCTCTTTTTTTTTTTTTTTTGACAAAGGCAGGTCCTGCTGTATTTGACAAATATGTTCTAGAAGGAAGCTCAATCTGGATGCTGTGTGTAACTTTATCTTATTCCCCTTTGAGCACCACTGTTCTTACAAAGTGATCTCTCTACCGCCCGAAGTCATTACACCCTTTCCCTTTCACATTGTCCCTCTGTAAATGTCAGGCATAACTACATTTTTATTTGCAGAGATATCACTGCTATGAATGAGTAAAAATTTTCTGCTCCCCCGCCTCTCTCTCTTTACCCTGTGCACATTCTACTAATATGATTTGTTGAACAAATTGTTCCATTAATCTGGGGCTGTTTGACAGAGTGAGAAAATAAGTGCCAAAGTGAGAAGATTCACAAGAATCGGAAATCTCAGTGCCTCTTTCTCAAGGTAAATAGTTATTATATCAGGGTGTCAGACTGGTGAAATGGATGTGCTTTCATTCTCAGTTTGTAAATGTCACTTTTCCTCAGCCCATCAGGGTGACAAATGAGGTGTGGGTTACAGTAAGAGTTCATTCTTTGACAAAGTTCTTAACAGTCTATTTCAACAGAAAGCATCCAGTCTTCTTCACTTTTATAATCTAAACCCTATCCCACTGCCAGAAACTTCCCAATTCTCCTCTGACTGCTTTATCACAGTCCTCAAAGAGAAACATCTCTGTAGCTAAATTTAAAATCTCAAATGAAAGTAAAAGTAAATAGATTAGAAAGTAATTTATAAACCATAACACAGATTTCCCGGGGAAATTTCATTTACTGGCTCTCAAGATTTTATGATCTCAAAGAAATTTATTATATTAAGGTCCTTGTTTAAATTTTCTTTCACTTTGTCTATGTACATTTAACCTTGAGAGTTTTCTTTTCTTTACAGCTTTTTAATACTAATTAATTTGTGTATCATATCATACATAAATAATTCAGGTAAACAAGTTGTATATTCCCATTATCTCATTTGGTCCTGGCAACTGTCTTGTGAGGAAGATAGGTTAGGTTAAACACTGATATTGGACATTGATATTAGGCTTTCTGTTGAAATTACTGGAGGAAAAGACAATCTGCACCTTTGTGTATCTGACTACGATTCTTATCTTCAAGATATGTTTTTTAGATTAATCTAAGAAATATGATATTTGGAACAGGAATGCGATAGTTTAGTTTTATAAGTAAAAGAAGCTTAAGAGAATATGACAAAATATTCAGAAAATATGTCATGATGGCCAGATGTAATGTGACAGAAATGCTAATGTTTGGTGTGTAGATTGGCATTATTGACCCAGGAATGTTATTTGGTTGTCTTGAATGCAATTAAAATTATTATTTTGATGGGGCCCACTGTAACTGCAAATATTTTTATCAATTAATTTGCTGCCTTAACACTTTTATGATTAGAGTCACAACTATGAGATTTGATTATTGACTTATGATGTACCTCATTCCATCTAATTTGTCTACTCAATCTTTGTCATGGTACCATTTAAACTCCCTGAGCCTTGATTTCACTTATAAAATGGGTCTAATGTCAATGTTTAACCTAAACTATCTTCCTCACAAGACAGTTGTGAGGACCAAATGAGATAATGGAAATATACCCTCTGAAATAGTATGGAACATAGTATTTATTTACATATTTTTTTCTGGGGAAAAGCATAGACAGATTTCCAGAGAACCCCCCTGCAGTAAAGAACCACTGATATTAAGACTGGCAGATAAAGAGGAAGGAAAAAAAACTAGCAGGAGGATAAAGAAAAAAAAATCAGGCATACTAGAAGTTAGGAGAAAGGAAAGATGTATTGATTGGCAATGTCAATTTCAGAGAGACTAAGCAGGTCCATTGGATTGAGAATCTTAGATGTGAAAAAGGAAAGAGGAGATGAAAACTATCAGCTTGTCTTAAGTCTGCAAGTGAAGATCTTTTAGGCACTATGTGAAGATTAGTGTGAACAACTGGCAGGCCACTATGAGAGAGCTTTAAGAAAGAAGGATAGACAGGGAGGGACAAAGCACTTAGTCTAGCATTAGTTGAAAAGTGTGATAATTCTGCCGTGTGTCATCAGGCCTTGAATGACTTGAGTGTTGAGATGGTGGGTCAGAGCGAGCCTATGGTCACAAAGATACAAGGGAAGAAAACACAGAGAAGCTGGTTTCCCTGCTTCTTTTACGTGGTTTATATAACCAAGCTTCTTAGCTGCAGGTTCTTTCAAAACCCATCCACCCTAAATTTGAAAATAAGACACAAAAAGCAGTAATAATAAAGGGAAATTTTAATAAATTTCTCCAAACCACAATTGAGAATTTCTCCTCATTAAAAGATACCATAATGAGTGAAAAAACAAGCCCCAACCATGCCGAAGTTATCCTGAATGCACAAAACCAGAAAGTATATTATCTAGAATATATTTTAAAATTCTCCAAATTGGTAACAACAGACTACTGTGGAGAAGGAAGATTTTCTTCAACTCTCCTAGGGTCCCTGGCTGGGTCTGAAAAGAAAACTGGCAAAGACGGAATGACAGGAAAAATGCATCCACATGTATTTAATAAGTTTTACATGACACAAGAAACTTCATAAAGAAATGAAGACCCAAACAAACAATAAGTCTGTGTATTTTATGTTATGTTTGATGAAGTGGATCCTTATGGAGAAATATAAGTTGACAAAGGGGGTTATGATCTAATGGTAACAAACTAGGGGAATTTAGCACACTTGTTTGTCCAGATTCTTCTCTGGGTGTCTGTGCCTTCAGAGATAAAGACATTCCTTTTCTCATAGGGATAACCTCTCCGGAATCAAGGTCTTATGGCCCGCTTTAGAAGAGAAGGGTGGGAAAAGATCAGACAGACCTTTCTGCTTTTGTGGTCTTAATTTTCTTAAGCTTAAAATACTCAATATGCCTGCCAAGAGGCCATACCTTGGGGTACTGTGTTCTGAGTCCTGTCACCGCCCCAGAAAAATATGACAAAAGACTTCAATAGGCACATTCCAAAATAAAACATCCAAATGCCCAATGAACTTAGTAAAACCGTGCTTGATGTCATGAGCACTTGGGAAAATAAAAATGATAACCACAATTGAAAGGGAAGGCTGGACTCTGTGGCTCAGCCTGTAGTCCCAGCACTTTGGGAGGCCGAGGCAAGTGGATTGCCTGAGCCCGCCGGTTCAAGACCAGCCCAGGGAACTTGGCAAAACCTCGCCTCTACAATACTAAAAAAAATTGGATAGGCTTGGTAGCACGCGCCTGTAGTTCCGGCTACTTGGAAGGCTGAGATGGAAGGATCGCTTGAGCCTAGCAGTTTCGAGGCTTCGGTGTCCGTGAGTGTGTCACTGCACTCTAGCCTGGGTGACAGAGTAAGACTCTAACTCCAAAAAAAAAAAAAAAAAGCGCAAAAAACCAAAAAACCAAAACCGTTTTGTTGTCAATACCAAGTGCTACTGAGGATGTGGTTTAGTGAGAGTGGATACATTTACTACTCTGGTAGAAAATAGTCTTTAGTAAAGCAGCCAGTGGACTTGGCAATTCCAGTCCAAAGTACATATCCCAGATACAATTGTGCATGTGCCACAGGGTATATATAAGAAATGTTCATAATAACATTTTTGGTAAAAGCGAAACCTTTTAAACGACCCAAATAGATATGTAAAGTAAAAAGAACACTGTTGGCAAATTCTGGCAATGGAATGCTATACAACAATGAAATAAATGAAGTTCAGCTACATACAATAACATGGATTAATTTTACCAACATAATGTTGAAAAAAATTCAGTTGTCATTCTATTTATATAAAATGTTTGAGAAGTGGCAGGAACACAAAAGAATTATTATTTTAGAGTCTAAACCAGAAACCAGCAAGCCACATCCTATATGATTGTTTTTAAAACATGAAAGAAAAAAAGAAAAAAGAATGAGACGGAGACCATGTGTGGTCCTCAAAGTCTAAAGTATCTATTATACGGCCATTTTCAGAAAAAAGTTTACTGAACTCTTATCTAAACAATAAAGAAAAATAAGAACACTCTCTCAAAGATCAGGATAGTTGTACATCTTGGGGAAGAATGGGACTATGATGAAGAGGGTCACTCAGGGATGCTTCTGGAATGTTAGAAATGTTCTATTTTCTCAACCAGATGAATTACTTGCGTGATTTTTAGAAATAATAATTCTTAACCTGTGCATCTATCTGCACCTCTACGGTTAACTTGCACATTTTTTTGTCTTCTATTTGTCTGGCATATCTAGGGATTTGGGGTAAAATATACCTCTCCTTCACACATAGGCTTATACTCAGGTCTCTATCACAAGGCTGATGTGAATCCAGGGGGAGTAGTGACCACAGGACTTGTACCAAAATAGGTCGTATTGAGGCTAGGGACACAAGGAGCAGCTATTTTACTCAAAGCTATCTGAGACAACACAGCCAGAAGTAGGGATTTTATTAAAGGAAGGAAACAAAAGCAAAGGTACTTCATCAGGATCAAAGTTAAGCTGAGACGGTAAATAAGGCAATGAGTAGTGATGTCAGAAGAATTCAGAATGTATCTCTCAAAATCATTTAGGTGGAGTAGTTTAGCACAAATGCCTAACTGGTGAGAGTATATTGGAAACCAGCTATTGTTATGACCTATCTTTGAAAGAATTAGGCCGGGCTCGGTGGCTCAGCCTGTAATCCTAGCATTTTGGGAGGCTGAGGTAAGTGGATTGCCTGAGCCCACAGATTCGAGACCAGCCTGGGCAACTTGACAAGACCTCATCTCCACAATAAATAAATAAAAAATTAGCCAGGCATGGTAGCGCACGCCTGTAGTTCCGGCTACTTGGAAGGCTGAGGCAGAAGGATCTCTGGAGCTCAGCAGGTCAACGCTGGAGTGGCCATGAGTGTGCCATTGCACTCCAGCCTGGGTGACAGAGTGAGACTCCAACTTAAAAAAAGAGAAAGAATCAGTCAGGTAGGACAGGTAAGAAACAGAATTCAAATATCAATATGATAAGTAACTTGTAAAGATTTAAGCCTTGTTTATAGACCAGTGACTTCCCTCAAGTAACCATAGAGGGACCTTGGCTCTAGCCAACTAATTATGTGGTGATTTGTCCATAGATAATTCTACCTGGTTTATAGTAATCTAAAATTCCATGTTGGAGGTTCTCTTGCTTGCCTTTTTCTCATAATTATTATCTGAAATAAGCAAAATAAATTTTAGAACAGGATACCTTCTTACTTTGCCAGAAGCCTGATCTGGATAGGAAAATCCCATGAAAAAGTACAGGTGGATTCTGTGGATATAGTCAGCCAACAAGAAATCAGTACTTGCTATGGTGAAATAATATCCCTTAGAAAGTTAGTAATTACCGACTTAGTTAACTCAGATTTTAAGGTTATCAGAAGGGATGCCGACAGAGAAAATAGAACTCTATAGCTTTGATGCAGTTATAATTCCATCCCAATTTCTTTGGTAACAAACTTTATTCACATGATATTATCTTATGTTTATAAAAAACATATAAAATAGGAAAGACAGATGTTATGTTCTCTGCTTTACAAATGAAGAAACTGAGACCCAGAAAGTCCAACTGATTTATTCAAGATCACAAGGGTAAATTAAGAGCCCTGATTCTGAAACTTAAACTTTATGATACAAAGTACAGCACACTTTCAAGGATACCATACTGCTTCTGGGGCATTTTGCCAGGGAATCTGTGACAATATGAATGCTACCTGGAGGGAAACTTCCATTTAGCATGTTCACCTAGAGTCATTTATCGTGCATGGACCTTGAGTCATAAAACATTGTGATAGAAGACCAATGCATTTGAGTGTGAGCAGCCACGGAAGTGACAAGGCAAGGGGGTGGGGTGGTGGGAGGGCAGGGAGGGTCGGGGAGCAAGAAGGGAGGCAGTGACTGTATGTGCTAGGCCACAGTAGGCAGAGCTGACATTAGGGGTAGAAAGGGTGGACTGGGTGGACCATGATACTGCCTGAAATGAGAGACAGATCGGAAAGGACTGGGAAGAGGAACAGGGCTAGGAATGAAGCTGTCAAAGATAAACCTTGCCTCCTTAACAACTAACTGATCTGTGGCCAAGGTGTCTTTATATCTCTTTTTAAAAAGTATATTCATTACTATCTTTTTTAAATTATCTATTTTAATAAGGAAAAATTTATCACTGCATCCAGGGGTGCAAATACCTAAGTTAGGATTCTTGGAATTATTTTAAAGGGTTTCTACATGTAGAAACCACTTTTGATATAATATATGTGTATATATATAATATCATATGTATATAATATACGTAACACACATATAAAATACAATATTACTTCTAGCTCTGTTCTTAGAAGTTTTAGTTGAGAAAATAACAAGCTGAGAAGATATTTCCAACATATGATTACTATGCTTAATCTATAAATAGCTCTTTTAAATAAAAAATAAAAGGAATACTCATGAGAAAAGTGTATAAAGAATGTGAACACTTAATTCTCAAAAGAATGTAAATGACCACAATAAATATATATAAAGTAATATTTTCTTTACAAGTGATCAAAAGAAATTCAAATTAGTAAGAAATAATTTTTATCTTTCAATTTTTAAAAAATTAATAATATTTCCAGGCTGAGTGCAGCGGCTCTTGCCTTCAATTTCAGCACTTCGGGAGACAGAAGCAAGAGGGGTCTGCCTGAGCCCAGAGTTTCGAGGCCTCCCTGGGCAACTTGGTGAGACCTCGTCTCTAGAATAAATCAAAACATTAGGTGGGTGTGGTGGTGCATGCCTGTAGTTCCAGCTGCTTGGAAGGCTGAGGTGGAAGGATGGACTGAACTCAGCAGGCTGAAGCTGCGGTGACTACGAGCATGCCACTGCACTCCAGCCCGGGTGACAGAGTAACACTCTGACTCAAAAAATAGTAAATAAATAAAAACATATAATTTCCCGTTGTTATAGAAGACACAAGGAAAGAGATATTATCACATATTGCTGTGGCAAAGTAATTTACATGTTTTCTGGAGAGCAATGGGTACTGTGCATCAAAAGCCTTCAAAATGTTCATACTTTTGACTCATTTATTCCCACTTCTAGAAGGACAAGGTAGAATCAAGTGATTACTTCTTTGTATCAAGCCAGAACTATCTTTATTTAAAAACCAGACAAAGACATTACTGGACAAGACAATTAGAGATCAATGTCCCTCATCAATATAGACTTTAAATCTGTAACAAAATATTTGCAAATCAAATCCAGTAATATATAAAATAAAGTCATCAGTAATAAATGGCAGTTTAGTCTATGGTCACAAAGTTAGTTTAGCATTCAGGAATACATCAATAAGTCTTCCTACCAATTAGAATAAAGGAGGAAACACACGATCATCTCAATAGATGTATAAAAAGCAAACTTCAGTGATCATTTGTGATCAAGACTCTCTACACACTGAGGATAGAAGGAAACTTCCTCAAACCAATAAAGAACACGTATAACAATTCTACAACTCCTATCATACTTCATGGTAAAAGTCCCAACATTTTCCCCTCAAATTGGAAATAATAGGAAAGATATCTGTTCTCAGCACTCATATTCAACATTGTATTGAAGTTCTTTGTCAATACAGTAGGGTAATAAAATAAATAAAAGGCTTATATATTGCAATCAGACGGTCTAATTCTAAATGATGATACAATATTTTAAATACCAAGTAATTAAAAAGGCAAAAAGGAAGTCAGGAAGGAAGAAGAAAAGAAGGGTGAGAGGGAGGAGGGAAGGGAGGAAAACTCCTCTTCAAAAGACAACATTATAAAAATGGGAAGTTGAGCCATAGACTGAGAGAAAACATCCTGTATCTAGAATGCTTAAATAACTCTTGAATCTTAATAAGATAAACCTCCCAATAAAATGTAGGACAAAAAGTTGAACAGACAGTTCAGTAAAACAAAGGAATAACCAAGAAGAATTTGAAAAATGCTCAATATCATTAGTCACCAGGGAAACTGTTTTGAAACCACAGTAAGAACCACTAGAAGGACTAAAATTAAAAAGACTGACAATATTAAGTGCTGATGAGGATATGGAACAACTGGAATTCTAATTTGCTTGTGGAAGTTTAAATGGTACACCTATTTTGGAAAACACTTTGACAGTTTCTTACAAAGGTAAATATACACTTAACACGTGACTAAGCACTCTGGGTGCGGTGGCTCAAATCTGTAATCCCAGCACTTTGGGAGGCTGAGGTGGGTGGATTGCCTGAGTCCACGAGTTTGAGAACAGCCTGGGCAATGTGGCGAGATCTCACCTCTACAGTAAATCAAAACATTATCCAAGTGTGGTAGCGCACTCCTGTAGTTCTGGCTACGTGGAAAGCTGAGGTGCAGGTCAATGCTGGGGTGACTGTGAGTGTGCCACTGCACTCCAGCTTGGGCAATGAAGTGGGACTCCAGCTCAAAAAACAAAAAACATGACTAAGTAATTCCACTTCCAGATATTTTTCCCAAATAAATTTGTGTGTGTGTGTGTAAAAGTCTAGATGCAAATGTTTATAATAGCTTTATTTATAATATTTATATTGAAAATGATCCAAGAATGTGAAAGTAGTTGAGATATATTGATACAATGGAATATTACTCAGTATTTAAAAGGAACAAACCCTAATATACACAACATGGATGAATCTCAAAAATATGCTTCTGAGTAAAAGAAGTCACATATGAAAGACCATATACTATGTGATGCAAAGATCACATACTGTGTGATTTCATATATATATTCTTTTTCTATTTTATATATATTATATATTTTTCCTGTTATATGTATATTTATATATAGATACACATAAAATAGAAAAAGCTAATCAATAGTGATAGAAAAGTTGAGACTGGAGGTGGGGGTGAATTGACTACAATGGGTAAAAAGGGAATTTTATGGAATGGTGGAAATGCTTTGTTTTTTAAATTAGGGCCACAATTACCTGGGTGTATATATTCATCAAACGAATTAAACTATATACTTAAAAGGGGAGCATTTAATTGAATACAAAGTATATTTTAAAAATATCTGACTTTGGAAGTAAAGTCAGTTGCCCCAGTTCCAGCTGGGGCAACCTCTCTCTCTACACACACATACACACACACACACACACACACACACACACACACACACACTAGCTGGGAGTGGTGGCACATGCAACTAGGAAGGCTGAGGCAGGAGGATTACTTGGGCCCAGGAATTTAAGGCTGCAGTGGTCCATGACCTTTCCACTGCACTTCAGGCTGGGTGACAGAGTGAGGCCCCTAACTCAGAAAAAAATAAAAATAAAAGTAAGGTTTAATGAGTGATTAAGTGTGGATGGTGAGAGAGAAGGAGTCTCCCATCTTGGGCAACTGGTGGTTTCATCAACAAATGGAAATATAGGAGAAGAGCAATTAAGAGTAGCAGCTGCAGGAGAAAAACTATAGGAGTTCAGCTTTGAACTTGGTGAGTTTCAGATTCTGGTATATCCAAACAGAGATGTTGACTAAGCTGCTGAGTATTCCTTTCGGTTGTTCGAAATCTGAGCAAGAGATAAATGTGGGAGTGATAGGCATATCAGTGACATTGAAACTTGCCATCGATAAAGTGTAGAACACAAGAGATTCTAGAGAAGTTTAAAATTTTAGGGTAGTCATCAAGAGAGAAGTGACATGAGTAGAATGTTTCTTTTGATTCCAGAATCTCCCGTTATTTGTAAAGTTTACTTAATAATTGCTTGCTAAACAAATAAATACTGAACA
The DNA here is from genome assembly GCA_963574415.1 of Tarsius wallacei. NCBI lineage: Eukaryota > Metazoa > Chordata > Mammalia > Primates > Tarsiidae > Tarsius > Tarsius wallacei. The sequence goes on along the minus strand of CAUYQG010150462.1, from coordinate 10,986 downwards.
GGTAGACTCGGGTCTTATCACCACTTTGCATGAGGAGAAATAATTATACAACTGTCCAGTCACTGGCAATAAAAGAGAGAGAAGACACAGTTGTTGTCCTCAAGGAGCTTGTGTTTTGATTGAGATGAAAGACACACAAACACACAACTATAAGAAAATGTTCCAAGCATGGTAGACATATGCAAGAAGATGTGGAGGGCACATACAAGGGAACAGTCATTTCTTGATGGGTATGAGATGAGGCTGTGGAGGGAAAAAGTACAGTTGAAAGAAGAACAGTCATTTGCCAGAAGTGTAGGGATGGTCATGGGATTTTGGTTAATGGGAACAGCCCAAGCCAAGCCATGAGACAAGACATACTTAGGCACATTTAGGGAAATGGAAGGGATTGGGGGACAGCATCGTATTCCACTCAGGGTTGGGAGTGTGGTAAAGAAGAAACTGGAAAGACAGAAAAAGAACAGGTGCTAGAGACTATATAATTCTACGTAAGAATAAAACACACAGGATTGTAAGATATTTTATTCCTTCTCATTGCTAAGGTCTCCCTGCAAGAGGTTCCCAGCTATTAAGGAAGGGGCTAAGGTCATAAATATAACAGACATATTTAGAAAAATGTTAAATTTCAAACCTCTCAGTCTTCTGGACACTTTTATACAATCTTAACTCATCTTCTCCATGCATTTAACTGGGTTTTGAGTGATTGACAAGAAATAAAGGCAAAAGAAGCAGCTATTTCTTTACACTTGGTTGAATTGTTGAGACATTTAAAAACGTCTAAATTAAGTAGCAACTGTTGAACGATTGGGGAGAAAAACTCAAACAGTCTGGCCAAAAGAATTCAGAAAGCAAACAGATGGAACCATTTATTGAGGATTTCAGTAATGGTTTACCCGACTCGATGGCAACATTTATGATTTTTATTCCCTTAAAAATTAGCCATGGTTAACCGGTTTGCTATGACTATTTCTGCTTGCTTTAAAACTGAAAATATTCAAAGATGCCTACTTGTATTTACAATTATGATTAACAAAGGATTTTTGCACAAAATGTTTTATTTCTTCTGTGAAAAGGAAATAAGGTAGGTATTATTATGCCCATTCTAAAGTTCACAAACAGAAAATAAATCTCACAGAGCTGAAATTAATTTCCAACAATTACAATGCAATTGATGATAGACCTTCCCTGGTTAAAAGGTGAGTCTCCTTGCAGTCTACCCAGGATTGGAGCATTTGGACTCTTTCTCCTAAACAAGTGGAGAACATACAGCCATATCCAAAACAGAGTATTATACTTGACAGACAGGATTATGATGAGATAGACCTCCAGAGCCATGGGTCAAGGGATTCTGAAAACAGAGAATGGAAAGCATCCTCTTTCAAAAAGTCATGGTCTTAGAGTAAAACTTTTCCTAGAATTATGTCAAGAAGATAAGAGGACTTTCAAGGCAGTGTGTGTTTTAGAATGCAGTCATGGAAGAGATAAAGCAAGCCAAAGGAAAGTATTTTCAGAGTTCATTTTTTTCTATCTGTAGCTGAGAAGTACTCAGAAACCAGAAGGGGTCATAGTACTTGTGCTCTGGTGGATGACTGTCATGGTGGAATTAAATCCAAGTGCTGGATACTTTCCATTTGTCTCTTGAGACCCACCTTCTATGCCTCAGGAGTCTCTTTGGGTTGAGAGGCTGACTGCTTTGGAATGCACCAGCAGGTCCTGGTCTGGCTTCCAGCTGGGTTCAACCAATGGGAGGCACTGGCTAAAGACTGAAGGGAAGGAAGACTATGAAAGACTGGGGTATTTATGTTTCCAGCCTCAAGCCACCGTTGATTCTTTAACAAAAGCTCTCTCCAAACCTCCAAGCCTTTTTCTGTCTCCAGGGAACTGTCTCCTCCTCTTGCCCTTTAGACGTTGTAATGGCAATGGCTAAATGTTGCCAACCCCAGAGTAATTTGTACTCTTTGGTTAGATCCTTGTATTCAACTTATTCTTTTGTAACTAGTCCCAGTTTACAAATCATCTACCTTGAAAACCTCAAGGAAATGGAGGTCTTCCTGTCATCACACAACCTGCCTAGGTTAAAATTTCAAATGCATTAATCTACCTTCTCTGCCCCCAATGGCTCATGGTCTTCTAATGGATAGAGATAAATAACATAGCAAAATAAATGTATAAAGCTTCTTGTTAGAGATGGCATATAAAGCCTATTTACATTTCCTCTCTACTAAAAACAAATGAAAATGTTATTAAAGGCATAAAAATATACAGATATTTATAATTACAAATGAAACAAGGGAGAATCAGCATGCATAACAGTTCATTTTTTAAAAGTCATTGTGGAAATCAACAATTTGTAAATCAAGGAAGAGGAAGTCATAGCTCAAAATGTTCACAGAAAATGGTTCTGAAAATAGGAAATGCATTGCTCTTCCAAATTCTGCAAAAGCTAAGATTTAGAGACCAAAAGTCATATAGAAAAAATAAAGAAACAAGACTGAATACATAGGTACATGTATTTGGTACAGTCTTCTTTTACATAACCCTCCTTTTTAAAGACATAAGACACCTACAGTGTGCATGCTATGTTACATAAATTGTACTTTTTCAACTCCTGTCTTTGCTTCTGCTTCCACTACTGAGGTGTGAAAACTATTTACCCTTCTAACTGCTAAAGTAGTTTTAGTGGCCATGTGAAACAAATCTAGTCTATATGACCAAAGTTGAAGTCTGTGGGAAAGTTTGAACAGGTGAAGTACATTAAGGAGAGAAAGGCCAAGAGAACTGAGCCCACAGCCCTTGACTTTGCTAAGCGGCTAAACCAATGACAGCATCTCCCTACTTCTAGAATTTCTGCTATGTGGAGTAAAAAGTACTCTGTTCAAGACAATGATAGTTGCAGTTTCCATTACTTGACAAAGCATAACTAATAATTACATATTCATTGAGGCAGTAGAGGTTGAAAGAAAAAAAAGATATAAAAGAGAAAAAGGTTAATAGGTCAAAACACCAAGGTGTTGGAATTTCAGGTTACAAGTGAAGAAACACACATTTCGTATTGAGACAGAAAGAAAAATTTAGCATGGGTGTAGGTTTATATAAGAGGATGGCAATCAAGAAGGGGGAGATGATTGAGGAATATCTCATCTAAAAACTTCAGTTTTCTACATGAGGTATTAATAAGATGTGAGGTCACTAAGTTTGTGTTGAGGTATGTATGTTTTCTGCATATACTGATTTGCAGAAAGGTTGAAGATTGAAATAAATAATAAAATTCGAATTGAAAGATGAAGTGAATTAGAATGGGAATTTATTGAAATAATACAGATGGATTATACATAAATTAGTGACTCGGTTGTAGTTTAAAAATATGACCTTATAGCAGTGTTCATTCATGACTTTTCAACCTGTATGTAAAACTTTTAGATTTTGTTTTACTTGCACTCCCCATATGCCTATTACATCCAGTAGCAATTTGGAGGACAAAAATAATGATAATATTTCATATATGTTTACATTTCCCTACATGCAAGAATCAATTTTCACCCCTTGAAGTAAATGATGATTCAGAGGAAAAGTTCTGCAGAACAAGTAAGATCAGTTCTGACTGACCCCTCACTACAGAAAAAAAAGAGATGAAGATTATTATAAGATTATATATTTCTATTTTTGCCACAGTGACAACATGGTGTAATGAAAAAGAACAAGACTTTGGACTCACACAGAAAGACACATTTCCTTTTATCTGTTTAGTCATTTACTTCTTGAATAAATTTGGATGCTTTGCTTCAACTCTATGACTTTCAGTTCTGGTAACATATAAAGTGCCTAACATATAGTTGTTAAAAATTAATAGATGATTTCTTGATGTTGTTATGTTATTGCTACATTGAGAAAGTAATTGAAAAAATAATGGCATTAATAGATTAGTGTAAAAAAGAAGTCAGGACATAATGATGATGTGCAAGAAAAATGTAGTAAAAGTAGAGATGAAACATCTGGTTGTGTTAAGCAAGAGATGTTGGAGTTTAACATTTCATGTGCAAAGCATTTTGGGGTAATGGCATAGTCTAGGCACATCCCTGGTTATAGTTTGCTTGAGTGGATTTTCAAGGCTTTGGAGACATTAATTAAGCAACATCAATATCGAAGTATAAAGTGGATTGTCAACATGGTTATTAAAATCACCCAAGGCCAAGGAGAGAGGCTCATTAGAGATTGTGACCAGGAGATCAGCAGATGAATCAGAAAACTGATAGAGAGAAACTAAGCGAGATGACATAAGATCCCAAACAAAAGAAATCTTCTTATGCATGCAAAAGTGGAAGCAGAGTAAATAGGAAGTAATATTGGTGGTCTGGAGAATACTGACATATCCTACAATTCGTGGCACTACCATGTACAGGAAGTGAACAAATCAATGGTTAAGAGCAAGTTTTAAAATTCAAACACTATGTACAGCCCACATGCATGGTTTGTGACATCAAACAAGTTATTAAAGTCTTCTGATCCGAGTTCTAATGAACTGGAATGATAATGTCAAACTTAAGGAATTATTATCCTGACAAGTACAGGGTTATCTGTGAAATGCTGAGCAAAGGTCTGAACACTCTCAATCCTTCAGAAAAATGGCAACTATTTCTGTTATTAGCCTCCACTGGGAAAAAATAAAAAATGCATGTGGTCCTGGAGAAAAGTTATTTTGCTGTTAAAATAAAGAGTGGTAGGAAAGAGACTATCTTCCCTCAATTGTAGCTGCAGGAAAGAAACTTGGAAACTGTCACTGCAGCAATCACCTATGATATAAAACACTGACTTATAAGCAGGTAAAAACAAATGAAGCTACCTCTTAAATGTGAAGTCTGAAAACAGATTCCCAATTGGATTTTCACAGTAAATCACAATTGCATTGTTCCCCTCTAGATATGTCATCAATTGCTTCTATTGCCATGCTTCCTGGTAGACTTTTATCAATGTGAAGGTAACTTTCTAGCAGCCAGCTATAGAAGGATGAAGAGGAGCAGCAGTCAATGAAACTTACAGGTTTTGTAAACGACATGGCTATTTTTATCATTTCTAAAGCGCTGCACTCAACTCATTTCTTTGTAAAGAAAGAACAACTGTGAAGAAACTATACCATTAATATAATAATTGTTGCAAGGAAAGCACAGGATACACATGGAAGATGACTTTTGTTAGAGGTAATAATTATTACATATATTAAAAGTTATAATGTTGAGTATGTACTTCAATTTCTCATGGCTAACAATTCAGGCCTTGAGTCAAGGTACACAATGGTCTGTTAAGGACACATGGAAAGTATGTACCATGTTATCATATGTGCCACTAGAAAGTTTGTTTTAGGACCTTAATTTGTATTGGTCTGCTATGACAGAAATATGTTTTTATTAATATATCAAAACTTGAGATAGATTATTGTCTATCAAGTGATATTAAAATGACATATTGTACATATTTTAGCCTATAAATATACATTTATTTTAGCTTATAGCCAAATAATTACTTTTTAGAAGAAAATAAAATTTATACATTCTACTTTAGATGCAGCTGGTCAATTTTACTACTACATTTTCACACTAAATTTACCAAAGCAATCTGTTCTCTGAGAAACTGAGAAGCACAGATTCTGATAAATCTTAATTAAATAAAAATAGGAATTACGGGATTTTTATGTTGTTTAATATACATAAAGAGAGAAAGATTATAAATCAGAACTTTGGTACATAGAAACACACAGGTGCTCCAAAATACATAAAATATTTATTTTTTATTATCTGAGAATTATACTTAAAGTCATATTTCATACTCTAAAATAGGTGTAAGCAAAGGTAAACAGCTGTCATGCTCACAAGATGTAACCATTGAAAGTTTACTAAATATTGGAATAAAGCACACATGGAATAGATAAAATTTTGAAGAAATGTTATAGTCAAAAATAGAGATTATTTGCAACCAGGCTTGGCGGTGTTCATTAAGATACTCTTAATGCTAAGTGACCTCTTTCTCTTTTCTATTGCTAACTATTTTTGCTCTAGAGAAATAGCATGAATAGAGGAAGGTGATATGAACTTATTTTTCTTAATAAAATTAAATTAAGTCAGAGATCTTCAAACTTGTATAAGTGAAATTTTAACCCAATGCTTCTGTGTTGTAAGAGGTAATCTTATGCATTATAGACTGCTTTACAGCATTCCCAAACTCTTCCAGTTAATGACTACCAAAATATAACCCTAAAAATTGCTCAAATCACCTTTGCTTGAAACCACTGAATTATATATTTGATCGTTATAATTTATACACTTTGCCTGACCTAAAACACTAGGATTGGGAACTAGTAGAGATTGTTGATTATTTCTAAGTTTAAGCTAGTCAGAGACACCTTAATAGTGTTGCTGGAGCCCCTGTTCAGGAGGTTTATTCTGAGCCAAATATGAGTGACCAAGGCCTGATGCACAGTCTCAAGTAGTCCTGAGAACATGTGCCCAAGGTGATTGAATTGCAGTTTGATTTTATACATTTTAGGGAGACAGAAGCTACAGGCAAAAAATGTAAATCAAAACATGTGAGGATTACATTGACTGAACCTAGAAAGATGGGGCATCTGAAAGTGGTAGGAAGATGGCTAACAGATCATAGGTGAATTCAAAGGTTTTCTCACTGTTCTTTGCTAGAAGAGTTAAGCTCTGTTTAAAGAGTTTGAAATCAGTAAACCAATGATTAAGTTAAGATAACTGGGTAGAGGAAGTCAAAGTTCTCAAGTAGATAAAGATGTAGCAGGCTTCAGAAAGAGTGTTAAAGTCTTTCAAAGTGTCAGACTCTTCCTAGGGAAGAGTTCCTATGGAAGAAGTTTCTCTACAGATGCACATTTCTGTAATACATGACTTTGCAGGGTCACTTTACAATATGTCAAAAAATATGTCAAAAACATCTTGGGGTAACATATTTTTATTTCTTTTAGGACATGCAGTCTGTCACATGATGCTATACCAGAGTCAGGTTGGAATTTGGTATCTTATTTCTGCAGAGATCGTTTTGTCAGTCTTATGACCTCTATTTTAATGTTAATGTGAATCAATTGTGCCTAAAGCTCCAAAGATTATGTTATAATGAGGCTTGTCTTACCTCTTTTTCTCCTATGACCTTGAATTTAGTTTTTCAGATTTCTTTTGTCCCAGAGGAAGTCCTTTCAGTCAGTTAAGGAACTTAATGTTTTATTTTTGGTTTATGTTATCCCCCTTCTAAACAAGACTTGCCAGAGAGAAGATTGATGGCCAAACTTTTATTTTGTCCCATAAAATTGCCAGAGTGATGTGGCTATCTGTCTCAGGTCAGGGTCCTTGCTATGTTTTGGTGCTATCTCCTATGACCAAGGAACTTATAACTAGAGGACTTATAGCCAGTTTGGTTTTTCTAGGCCAGACAAGAATGGAGGTGGTCAGGCATTTATTAGCCTTTAAAATATTTTAGGCAACCTAAGAACCAAAAGAATGCTATGAAATTTACTTATCTAAAGTTCTATACATTGAGCTACTATACTCTTGGTCATAGTTACAGATTTGTAGCTATTAACTATATAAAACATATGCTTTTATTTAAAGATCACTAAGCAAAGAGATTTAGAGATCTGTTGTGCCTCAATGATTTTTTTGTGTATAATCCTTTTAGCAATTAACAGATTGTTTAATGGCTAAAACATTTAAAAAATATTTATCAGCATAAATCTCATAACTGGGAATAACTATATCCTGGAGGTTTTGTCACCAGGTATCTTGATATCGTCTAGGTAATTTTCTTTTAATTCTATGGAAAGCAGGAGATTCTTATGATTAGGATAGGTGGAAAAAGTCACATAATGTCCTAGGAAACAAAGTCTCTCATTTAGTCAGTTGTTTTAGGCATGTGTGTGCCTATTCTTGAGTTGGATGATCTGAACCAATTCTATCCTTCAACATCAGTTCCTTTAAATCTCACATGTCCCCCTCTTCCACAATAGCCCTTGAGTCCAGAGGTAAAGTGTTTAGTTTAGCAGCAGGACACTGGCAATGAAAAGAGACTAGGCCTAGTGAGATTTTAAATAGGTTTTGAATTTTGGACACATCAGGAAGAGAGAAAATGGTACTCTATGTAGTTTTATCCAATTTTGTAAGTTAATAAATAACTAAATAATAAACAAAAAAATTGAAAACAAAGCATAAAGTCATAGCAATATTTTAAACAAACAAACAAAAACAAGAAGCCTTAAGTATTTCTGACAATGACAGGAAAATGAAGCTCACGGGAAGATAAACATCTAAATTATCTAATATTCTAGTATTAAGGCATAGAACAGATATATTATTTAGATAGAGGCTAAACTATTAAATTAGTATTTATGCCTTTGTATACAGGCTTGGTCTAGTGTCATATGAGTACAGTTTGTTTTGAGCGTTATCTACTCTCATAACTGAAAATGAGACTTTTGACTAACTTGAGTTTGGTTGCATATACTGGCACTGATGTTTAAGATTCAGTAGGAGTAGGTGCCTCTTTTAGTTGAGATGGGTCTGTCAAAAGTCAAACACTACAAGTTCACAACACAAGGGTTAGTTAACAACATTTGGTAAAGACCCTTTTTATGAAGCTGGTAGGAGGTTTTTTTTTTTTAACTAATGTCTAGTCATCAGGCTGGAGGTGGTGATACTGGAGTTTACGACTTAATTAGAAGCTACAAAAAGATTCTACAACCATGCAGTGATTATTTTTTGTAGTTTTGATAAGCCTCCATCATTTAATTGTGAAGACTCAAAATATTTGATTAAAATTCAATCACAGGTCATTATGAATTAATAGTTATTCATTCAACAAGAGTGATAATCAAAACACATTAAAAACAACATAGAAAAGTTCATGAATATAAAATCCCTGATGCTTTTAATATTTAGTTTTCATAAGTAACTAGAAATATAATAAAGGCAACACAGAATTTATCTACATAAAATATAAAATCATTCTTTATTAAGCTAGTTACCTAAAATGAAAGAAAAAATTAAATCTGCAGTGTAATTGTTTCTCCTTATGAGATGTCCATTTGGATAACGTGAAAGTTAAACTTGCTGAAAGAAGAACTTGAATTAATTAGACACAAGAAGAGTTTATCTAGGGTTATGAGTGAACTCTGTATTATAGGGACATAAAAATGGACAATTTCCCCATATCTTTGGATCTTAACTCTGAAAACACTCATGTATACACTCCATAAAAATATGTTTGACTTCTTTTTGACTTATTTGTCTTTTGTGAGTTGAGAGACACTGGTGCCTGTACTTTAAGAAAAGCTGAGTACAGAATTAAGTTATACTTGAGAAAACCTTCAAGATAAAACATTACAGCATGAGGGCATATCAACACATTTAGACCTTGAGAAAATGTTACAAGAACCAACAAAAAGCAGAAAGAAAGAGTTATCATTCCAGGCCTTCCCAAAAAGACAAAATGCCTAAAGCTCTGGAACGCCATGGAACTTCAATTTATGAATTATTAATCTCAGAAACTTCAAAAAGAAACATATTGTAGAAGTAAAAACTTAAAACTTCTTGCATTAATACTTTTAGAACACATTATTGTTCTAACCCATTATTCAGTTTTGTATTAGTGTATTTTTAATATCAAAGATCAATATCTAGAGAAACTATTATAAATTTCATTTTAATTATAGCCAAATTAATCCCATACAAATTTTATTTCATAAGCTATCTTTTTACAAACCTTATCATGACCTACACAGATGATTTTAAACTTTCTCCTTGACCTTTCTTTTCTGTTTCAAATTTCCCTTTTTCATAAATAGTCAATCATTTTACTTCATGACAAAAATTTAGATCTAATGTTTTTTTTCATACAAATTATCTTTTTAGTCTTTCTTAACAAAAATACATCTTTATATCTCTGACTTTCTTCACATCTCACCCCTACTTATTGGGTCAACACAGATATCGTGACAGAAATAAAGATTCATGAATAAAGACTCATCTTAGCCGGGCTCAGTGGCTCAGCCTGTAATCCCGCACCTTGGGAGGCTGAGGTGAGTGGAATGCCTGAGCACGCGGGTTCGAGACCCGCCTGGGCAGGCGAGACCTCATCTCTACAATAAATCAAAAAAAAAAAAAAATCAGCCAGGTGTGATAGCGTGCGCCTGTAGTTCCAGCTACTTGGAAGGCTGAGGCGGAAGGATCGCCGGAGCCCAACGGGTCGAGACTGCGGTGGCCGGGAGCGGCCACTGCACTCCAGTCTGGGTGACAGAGTGAGACTCCAACTCAAAAAAAAAAAAAAAAAAGACACATCTTATCAGAACTTCTGAAATGCCATGAAAAAAGTGTTAAGAGGAAAGTTCATAGAATTACAAGCACAAAGAAAACAGAAAAAATCACAAGTAGACAGCCTAACATCACTTCTGAAGGAGCTGGAAAGGCAAGATTACCTAAATCCTAACCTCAGCAGAAGACTCCAGATCATCAAGATAAAATCAGAGTTGCAAGGCATAGAAGACAAAAAATATCATAGAAAGGATAAACACAACCAAAATCTTGTTATTTGAAAGGATAAATAAGATTGGCAGTTCCCTGGCCAGATTGACTTAAGAGATAGAGAAAACCCAGATAAACACAAATAAAAATGCAAAGGGTTAAATCACAATTGACCCTGAAAAAATTCAAAGATTAGCAGAGTTTACTACAAAAAATTGTATGCAAATAAAGTAAAATATCTAAATGAAACAGAGCACTTCCTGACATCACCTACCAAGGTTGAAACAAGAAGAAATTTAATCTCTAAACAGCAATCCAGGATATTGACTCAGTCATAAGAAATCTTTCCACCAAAATAAATCTCCAGATCTGATGGCTTTCCAGTTAAATTCTACAAGACATAAAAGGAGGAGCTGCAGGACTTGGTGGCTCAGCCTGTAATCCCGCGCTTTGGGAGGCTGAGGTGAGT
>CAUYQG010150461.1:0-18454 GCA_963574415.1 Tarsius wallacei | reverse complement strand
TCCAGAGGTACCATATATATTCAAAGACAACTCTGAATGATAAGTAACCATTTGCACGACATGAACACATGTGCTTTGACTATAATCTCATTCACTATTAAGTAATTGGGTGTTCACAATAACACAGGACACTTTTTTTTTGAGTTGCAGTCTCACTCTGTCGCCCAGACTGGAGTGCAGTGGCTGCTCCCAGCCACCGCAGCCTCACCTGCTGGGCTCCGGAGATCCTTCCGTCTCAGCCTTCCAAGTAGCTGAAACTACAGGCACGCACTACCATGCCCGGCTAATTTTTTTTAAATTTATTGTAGAGATGAGGTCTCGCCAAGTTGCCCAGGTGGGTCTCGAGCCCCGGGGCTCAGGCAATCCACTCACCTCAGCCTCCCAAAGCTCTGGGATTACAGGTTGAGCCACCAAGCCTGGCTGGGCTTATCTTAAATATCATTTTCTACCCTACTTAAACAGGTAAATCCTCATTACAACCTTCCACAGCACCTTCAACTTATCCTTCATAAGAGACAATGATAATAATAGAGCTTAATACTATTTTATAGTATTATAATATAATAATAATAGAGTATAATTACCATTATTTAAACTTAATCTTAAAATCATGTTTAAATAGGATAATGTCAAGAAAATTTCACAAAACTGAGACAGCAACATTTAACACTTATTATTTTATGAGGCAATACTAATAAGAACAAATATCTCAAGACTAATGGCAAATTTATTTGAAAATTCCAACAAAATGAATTAAGAAATTTTAGCAAGATTTGCAATAAAAATCCCAATCTTTATGTGACATCATCAAGAACAGATTCAGCATTCATATCTGACACAATTAGGATGATGATTCATTAGAAAAGTTGGTTAAAAGGAGAAATAAGAACCACACAAAAAAGTTAAATCCCATGGCAGAAAGTGTTGATCATGACCTAATAGCATATATCAATTTTTTCTTAACCTATCCACCTCAATGTTGTCCCTGCAGGTGGGCTCCTCCCTCAGCCTTAGGACATGAACCAGAATCATTCTACATCATTTTAGCAAACCCGTTGTATATTGCCATTATTTAGGAGTGGACCCATGACCCAGTACTGTACCCTGAGACAAAAGAGGAAATCTGCATGTTATAAAAGGCCCGTCTCCTTGATAACTGGAGAGAAAGTTATAAAAAGCAGCTATGACTCCTTCCATCTGCCTAGGATGATGCCACATCACAGTGTAAATTTGGTGCTTTGACAGTCACGTTGCTACCCAGAGCATCACAGAAAAGCAGACAAGGAGACCCGATCACACTTGACATGCTTAATTAATCGAAACTGAAACGGTCTTAGCATGACATTCTTATGTGAAGTAATTGCATACCTGTACATTTTAAGCAATTTTTATTTGGAAATTCTATTCCTTGTATGTGAAAGCACCATAACTGATACAGACATAATTTAAAATTTGTATTTTCACTGACCACATTACTTAAGCAATCATTTGATATAGGGCTTACACCTTCAAGTAAAAGTCTTGAGATTGGAATTCTGCTTAGTTTTTTCTTTAAAAGGGAGCTAAAACATAATGACCCTTACAAAACACTCTGAAGAATGACTCTAGACTTCTACACTTTTTTCTAATCATTAATGGTTTTCATATATCATATATATCTAACCCAATGACATTTTTTATTGACTTACCTTAATTATCTTTCCAAAGGCTTAACATAATTTTTTTAATCAGAAATATGATTTACATATAGGATTATGTGTGGCATATATGCAATTTAAAGATGAATGATAAAATAAATACCAATAAGCAAGCAATGGAGCATTAAAAAAATAGAACATTTCTAGGAAGTTTCAAGTCTAAGATGAAAATTGCTGGCTACAAGAATATGTGTGTACACCATCAACTTTATTAGATAATGCCAAATTGTTTTTCAAAGTGCTTTTACCAGTTTATCCCCAACCAGCAATATGAGTGGTTTTCTTGTTCTATATTACTGTTAAAACTTAATGGTTTCAAACATTTTTGTTTGTGTCAATCTGGTGTATGTGAAATGATATATTGTTATAGTTTTCAATCTAATCTTCATAGAAACACAGAGCCTTACACTTATTTAGTTGTTTTACACAGGTTTAACTAAATTATGTAATTATAATAGAAACATAATGAGGTGTAGGAACAAGCACTATAGACTCTCTTAGTATGCACACAACCCAGCCAATGGGAGAAGAGTTGAGCATGCACGTTGTAAAACAGCCTGATTGTTAAGGGCATTTATCAAGCCATGGGCATCAAGTTCTCAGACAGGATATAGCTTCCTGATTAGATAAGTCAATTAAGTTGAGATTGGTTTAGAGAGTTTCTACGGTCATTTCCATAGATAATCCTTCTACAGTTGGCATCTAATTTCTAGGCTGGATGAAACACTGCTCAGATGCAGTGTGCAATTGCTTCTACTCTTTTTTTTTTTTTTTTTAGTTGGAGTCTCACTCTGTCAGCCAGGCTGGAGCGCAGTAGCATCCATGGCTACCACAGCTTCAACCTGCTGGGCTCCGGCAATCCTTCTGCCTCAACCTTCCAAGTAACCGGAACTACAGGCGAGCACTACCATGCCCAGCTAATTTTTGATTTATTATAGAGATGAGGTCTTGCCAAGTTGCTCGGGCGGGTCTCGAACCCTCGGGCTCAGGCAATCCACTCACCTCTTCCTCCCAAAGCACGGGATGAGCCATCGAGCCCGGCATGCTTCTACTCTTAAGATCACACCAGTCTTTCTATCTTCTACTTCTCTGGAGAATTCTCACTATTTTTCCTTTCTTCTTGTAAATTATAAAATATTTTTAAAATACAGATTAGAAAAATCTTAATGTAATGCCATTTTTACTATGAATCTTTTTTTTATTCATAACATTACAGATACAATCTCTTATAGGTCTCTAAACAATCACATTTTACACTCATTCCCTAATAAATATATCATGAACTTAGTGCTTACAATTCATTTACTAAGCAGGATCTTTCAAGAAACAAATAACACATTGAGAAAGGTTTACTAAGGATACCTGCATAGTGAGCATTTGTATACCTGACCCTGAATTGTACCCCACATCTTTAAAATAAAAAAGAAAGATTTACTAAAGAAAGTTTAATAAAGAGGCAATTTAAAATGGTGTAGACTGGACTTAAAACAATAAAAAATGTTGAAGCACCCTAAGAATAGCAAAAATGGAAAGCCTTTACACACCATCGACCTGAAGGACAAGATTAGAGAGCTAGTTCCCAGGACCCTGAGAAAATTGTAACTGTCAGAAAAGACTCCTGACAGAATCTGTGGCCCAGAGAAAAGTGCCACACCCAGCGAAGGACTGACAGAGGAAAAAGCAGGAACTGAAATCCCATGGCCAAGTCTAGCTAGAGGTAATATGGCCAGAGTAAAGTGCATAGATCCAGATATTAGAGTAACAGAAAACAAAAGGAAAAATAAAATTAAAAGAAACAAAAACGATAAACCACTAATTTTTAAATTTTGTTCATATGAGTAGCCAGAAAGCATGGTGAAAATAACCTAATAAAAAGTTTTCAAACACAGATGTTTACAAAATAAAGACTATTTCAAACCACACAAAAAAAAGTTTTCAAACAAAGAAATAGGAATTTTATACTAGATTTGCCTTGAAATCAATCAAAATGTTTCTGCTACACAGAGGACAGAGTTAATGTACCAAAACAAATTATTCCAGCCTATACTCATTTCATTTAGTCATTTTAATACAGTGAGATTAGATCTTTAAAGTTAGAAATTGAATTTTTGTTTTGACCAAAAGTGGTACAATTTAAAGAAATTTTCATAGTAGTAAAACATTTTTAAAAATCTGCTACAGAATTGTCTCTTCTGAAAGTGAATTTGTAATGTTACACATGAATATTTTTATATTACAGTATATATATAGCTATATATCATAGCTATGAGTAACTTAAGTAATAGGTAACTAAATTGTAATAACTGATGGTATATAAATAATAAGATAATTTTTCTAAATAAAACCACACACATGTGGCATTTCTTAGTATGGGTTACTTCGAAAGCAAAGTCTATGTCAAGGACTTGGATGTAGCTGATTTGTTTAAAGAACTAATCCAAAGAAGCTGAAGGGAGCAAGCAACATAAGACATGGAAAAAGAGAAATTGTAGGCAAGATAAAAAAGGAAAAAAAACTTTAGGGGTTCACATTCATATAGGACACAAATCAATATAAATTATTTAGTTTCATATTTACATCATTGATAAATTGTCTTCTAAGTTACTGATTGAATGCAATGCTTAAAGTCAGAAATTCAATTACATAAGTTAACATATTAACTGAATTAAAAGACCACCATTTTAGTTGATATAAAAAATAATTTTATGTAATTAAATATTTGGTTAATGGAAATTTTAACAAAATAGTGATAGAAAGCTATTTTTCAACCTGAAAAACTGGATTAATCAAAAAATTAGTTATTAGCATACCTTGTGGTGAGACTTATAGAAGAATTTCCTTTAGAATAAGAATACATGTTAACACGTGTATGGGGTTCCTAGCCAATGCAGTAAGATAAAAATATAAATGGATTATAGGAATTAGAAAAACAGAGTTAAGACTATTTTTCTTCAGATGTTTTCATTCTCTACATGTCAAATTCAAGCAAATTAGCAAATAAAGGGTTATAGCTATGATGTAAATTCATCTAGTTTGGTACAAAAATCATTAGAATTATTATAAAGCAGAAATAGCACATTAGAAAATGTAATGTTAGTTTATTAAACACATTTTGAGAGCCCACTATGTATCAGGTTCTGGTCTAAGTACTAGGAATACAGCAGTGAGCAAAAGAGACAAAAATGCCTGCCTCCTTGAAGCTTTTATTTTAGTTTTAAAAATAGAAATGACAGTAATATTAGGGAAAAAAACATCGACTTCACTATAGCAACAACACTATGAAGAACCTAGCAATACATCAAACAAGCATATACTAAAATAGTAGAGAAAAATGCTGTGTTCATGGATTGAAATAATATCGTAAAGATGTTAACTAATCTGTAAATTGAATATGATTTCTATCAAATACAACAAGTTGGAGGAAGGATTTTAAAATTCACTTGAAGACTTGAAAGTGCCAAAAGTAAACAAAATAATTTTTGAAGAATAAGAGAAGGGATTCAGCCTCAAGAAGTCGTCTTATTTATAAAGTTATAGTCAGAAATATAATGTTGCTTTGTCAGAGACAGAAAAATAAACCAATAGAATAGAATAGAAAGCACAGAAATAGACTCATTTATACTAAATATATACTGAGGTTATATAAAAAATCAGTGGCAGAAAGAGTCACCATTCAACAAATGGATCTAGGAGAAATAGACTTATCTACATTAAAAAAGGGTCGCCTTTTTATGATAAGGGTCAAATTTTTATGATCTTGGGGTAGGAAAAAATATCTTGTACAAAATACTAAGCAGAGATAACAAAGGGAAATGCTTGATACATTTGACTTCATTAAAATTACAAACTTTCACACAAGCCCACCTGCCAAGAGAAAGCATTTAGAATGCACAAATCCCTCAAATCATTGGCTGTGGCATACTTAAGGTACTCCCACAAATCAACATAAACAATCCTATAGGAAAATAAACTAATGAGGTAAACAGATAATTCTTGGAAGAACATGAATGGCCAATGAACAATAGTAAAGATGCTCATATTCATTAGTAGTCAGAGGAACACGAAACAGCCCATCAGATTGGGAAAAAAAATTGGAGACATTTCTCAGTAGAAGTGAGGATGTGTGGGGATGCAACTTCCATGTCTGCTTATAGGAGTGTACCTTGGAGAGAAAGTTGGTATGATCTAGTAAAGTTAAAAATACTCATCACCCACAACCCATGAATTCTAAGTAGAGAAACTAGGAAAACAGTCACAGAAGCTCATAAGGAATCATGTACAAGAATAATCGTTTTAGCATTGTCATTCAAACTGTTTACAAAAACTTAGTTCACTTGAAAAGTTTAAACCTAGATATCCCAAGCCAACAAGTGTATGAAACTTCTGAAATATGTACTCCATAACTTTGCTGTAAAACATATAAAGTAAAAAGTGAATTCTACGAACTTCAAGTTGTTAATGAAATTTTAAATTGCAGCTGCTATTTCTGTCTCAGTGTTTGAATTCCTTAAGATTAATAATTTCTACAAAATTTTTAAAGTTATTAAATTGTAAGGAAAAAATTGAGTGAAGACATTGAATATTCCAGTTCACTGTTTAGAAATAAATCTTAATTGCATAAAACTTTATCTCTCTTACTTTGAGTTTACTGGAGGCAGGGCCTGTGTTTTTGTTGTTTTAGTTATTTTTATTATTAATATCACATGCATTTCAGATTAAAAACCAAATGTAATTGAAAACAATAAATCCTATGTCTTCATGACATTCACAATATGTATTACCAGAAAATGTTTTAAGCTTAGCAATAAAAAATAAAACTTTTTCTTAAAAATTAAAGCAAAACATGACTATAAAAAATATGTCACAAAAGCAGAAACATGTCATATGATGATAATGATTCACATAATGATAATGTATAGAAAAGGCTTAAAATACAGGCTTTAATACACCTTTCAGAGAGTAAAAGATAAACTTAGGCATATTAAAATTTTAAAGAGTTTATTTGAGCAGTGAATTGAACAGAGCCAAGTTGCAAGCGGTTTTGGACTCCACTGAAGGAGTGAGGGGTGGGAGTGTCTTTTATAAGGTGTTTGTGGAAGCAAGACAAAGAAAATATTTAATTGGTTAAAGTGGAACAGTAGCCTTAAAGTTCCTAATTAGAGGTTAGTTGGTGGTTTCTGGTCCAATTTCATTTTCCTAGAATATGAATTGGGTTTCTACTCTGAGTTACATTTTAGTTTGCTTACATAGGAACTAAGAGTGCTAGAGCAACTCAGTCTAACGGCCACCCAATTAATTATTTTAATAAAGAGCTAGATTGAGGAAAGAGTTCACTTCACCTCAGATTAATAATGGATGCTTTTGCTTCAGTTCATTTCTATAAAAATTATTTTTATGTCCCATGTAAATATGTACTTATAAAAAAAAAAAGAGAGAAAATAGTACAAGTTCTAGGAAACTCAGATAATGTTTTCACACATTTTCCAATATTTAGTGGAGTTTTTTTCTCACAAAATTAAATTTAATTTTTTTCAATTTAAACTAAGATTACTATTCTTTAACGACTTTCATCCATTTAATTCAACTGTCAAACTATATAGAAAGAAACTACTCTAATATTTTAAAAGCGAAAATTCAAGAAAATTATCTAAAATGTGTTTCCAAGAATGTAATATAAGCAACTTAATACCAATGTTCACAATATGATCAGAAAAAAATAACAAAGAAATTTTACATTTCTGGTAATTAAATCTTACTTTAAGATAAATGAAAAAATTCTCAAAAGAAAATTTATCAGAAGCTTATTCATAATAGCCACCAAGTGGATAAAACTTAAAATTTGCATCATAAACACTAAGTGATGATGCAATTTAAAGGAAATTGCATTAAATCCGTAGATTGCCTTAGGTAGGATGGACATCTTAACAATGTTGATTCTTCCAATCCATGAGCATGGAATATTTTTCCATTTGTTTGTGTCATCTTTGATTTCTTTGAGTGGTGTTTTGTAGTTTTCATTGTAAAGGTCTTTCACGTCTCTGGTTAGGAAGATGCCAAGGTATTTCTTTTTTTTTTTTTTCCTTTGTGGCAATTGTGAATGGGATTGTTTTTTTAATTTGGGTTTCTGTTTGTTTATTGTCAGTGTATAGAAATGCAACTGTCTTTTGCACATTTATTTTATACCCTGAGACTTTGCCAAAGTCCTTTATCAGTGCAAGGAGGTTTTTGGGGTATAGAATCATGTCATCTGCAAAAAGGGATTACTTAACTTCCTCTTTTCCTATTTGGATGCCCCTGATTTCCTTCTCTTGTCTGATTGCTCTAGCTAGGACTTCCAAAACTATATAGAAAAGGAGGGGTGAGAGTGGGTATCCTTGTCTTGTGCTAGTTTTCAGGGGAAATTGTTCCAATTTCTGTCTGTTTAGCAGTATGCTGGCTGTGGGTTTCTCACAGATGGCTCTTACTATTTGGGGGTATGTTCCATCAAGAAGGGGTGCTGGATTTTATCAAAAACTTTTTTCAGGTCTAATGATATATGACAATACAGGGATTAATATGGAAACATAAACAACCACGAATATCCAAAATGACCTTCAGCCAAAAAAAAAAAAAAAAGCAGAAGGTATCATATCACACTTCCAGATTTTAAACTTTATTATAAAGCCACAATAGTCAAAACAGCCTGTTCAAGAACAGGCATATAGACCAATGGAACAGGATAGAGATTCCAGAAGCAAAACCTCAATTTCTCAACCAATTCATCTTGGACAAAGCCTCCACCAACAACCACTGGAGAGAGGAGAACCTATTCAGTAAATGGTGTTGGGAAAACTGGCTGACTACATGCAGAAGATTAAAACAAGACCCCTACCTATCACCATACACAAAAATCAACTCTAAATGGATCAGAGACCTAAATGTAAAACCTCAAGCTATAAGAACCTTAGAAAATGCAGGAGACACCCTTATTGAAATTGGAATTTGCAACCATATGAGCAGCCAACAGATACGTGAAAAAATGCTCAGTCTCACTAGGCATCAAAGAAATGCAAATTAAAGTCACACTGAGATATCACCTAACTCCAGTCAGGAGGGCCATCAACAATGACTCAAGAAACAACAGATGCTGGAGAGGATGTGGGGGAAAGGGAACACTTCTACACTGTTGGTGGGAGTGTGAACTAATACAACCTCTGTGGAAAACAGTCTGGCAATTCCTAAAAGATCTAAAAATCAACGTTCCATATGACCCCACAATCCCCCTACTGGGAATATACCCAGAGAAACTCAAATCACTCCATGAAAAAGACACATGCACAGTATGTTTATTGCAGCATTGTTCACAATAGCAAATACATAAAACCAACCATGCTGCCCATCGAAAAAGGACTGGATAGAAAAATGTGGTACATATGCACAATGGAATATTATGCAGTCATAAAGAAGGACAAAATTATGAGCTTCACAGCAACTTGGGTGGACTTAGAGTCTAAAATACTGAGTATAATACTGAGTGATCTATCACAGAAACAAAGAACTGAGTATCACATGTTCATACTCATAAGCGGACCTTTCACAATTATCATAATACTATAAAAAATGGATTGGCAGTAGTGGGAAACTGTCGGGGGCGGGGGGCAAACCTCATCAACAAGGGTACCTGCATAATGAACATTTATATACCTAACTTTGAATTGTACCCCACATAGGTAAAATTTAAAAAAACACTATGTTAACTCTTACTCCAATACTCAACTATTGTAGACTAAAAGATGTACCACTTCTGAAAACTAAATAATTAAAAAGCATACCCCATGTGATCAACTTATCTACCTTAAATGTCAAACTGTTCTACAGAATAGTATAAAATAGCTATCAGGTTAATATCCATTAAAGTTTTGAACTTACATAAATGAATAATATGGCATTATAAAATAAAAAATATACTTTAAATCAATAAATATAAAATTAATTTATGAGGGAGAACCCAAGACCCTGGAATTTATTTATTAAAAAAGGTGTATTTATTCTTATGTGTTTAAATTTCAATCCACCTTCAAAGTATTCTCTGTTTGATGCAATACACCTATCAAGATGCTTTCTCCACTGCTCAAAATGGTTTTGGTCTTGTCAATTTTGATGTATTTTAGTGCTTCCACAGTTTTTTGTTTCACCTCTCTCACATGGGCAAAGCATTTCTCTTTGAGGATTTCTTTCATCTGGAGAAACTAAACAAAAAGTCGCTCAGGGCAAGATCAAATGAATGGGGAGAGTAGAGAGGGTGGACCCGGAGGGTGGGCACAGAGAGTGGGCCCGGAGGGTAGGCCCGGGTGTCATGCCATTTTTGGTCAAAAACTGCTGAGCACTCAGTGTGATGTGGGCAGGTGTGCTTGTAAATCACCCATTGTAAAGTGGGCAAATGCTCAGAAAGACTCTCAAAAAAAAAAAAAGAAAAAATGACTGAAGCCAAACACAGCCTTTCACAACAACACTAGTTGGTACACTGATGTCAATAAGTTCCTATAACATGTACCTAGTAGGGGAAGCCTATAATACAAGGGGACGCACCCTCCAAAAGATAACTCCAGTTTTTTTGCACAGTTCCCCATGGTAGCTGTAAGTATAGGTAAATGCCAGGCCTTACTTAACTCTAAAAAATAGTATCCAATATTCATAAGCATCAAGTTGTTAAAATAGAAGAATAAACTACAAGCAATGTCACAAGTTTTGTGAAGAATTATCTCAAAATTAAGGAAAATGCTTCTATAAAGTGCAAATGTTTGTGCAATGTTTATATATACAGTACTAAATAAGGTGACTGCTTGCACATCTCTATTGTACTTATGCCAGCTGGGCCCATTAAGGAAATTGCTGCCCAGAGGAGCAAGGATCTATCTATCCCTGAATACTAGACAAGGGAGTAGTTCTCTATAGCCAAAACTGAATGATAACAATTATAATAAAAATAGCCAGTATCTAATAGCATGTTTCTAAATACCTTACATGCATTAATTCATTAATCTTCATAATAATAAGAAATTGTAGTAAGTTGAATAGTGTCCACCCATCAGATCCTAATCCCTGGAACCTGTAAATGTTACCTTATGAGGAAAAAGGGTCTTTGCAGAAGTGATTAAGTTAAAGCTTCTGAGGTGGTGAGAGTATTCTGGATTATCCAGATGGTCGCTACATGCAATTACAAGTATAAGGGAGAGGTAGAGGAGATTTGACAGAGAAAAGAAGACATGCAGAAAAGAAGGAAATGTGAAGACAAAGACAGAGAGTTTGACCACAAGCCACAGAATGCTTGCAGTCACCAGAAACTGGAAGAGGCATGGGGCAGATTCTCTCCTACAGCCTCTGTTGTCTTGGTTTCAGTCTAGTGATAATGATTTCAGGCTTCTGACCTCCAGAACTGTGTGTGAAATAGAATAAATTTCTATCGTATTCAGCCACCAATTTTGCAGTAATTTTTTACAGCATCCAAAGGAAACTAATACCATTACTATCTTTTCTTCTCTTTACAAATAAGGAAACTGAATTAAACCTTATGTGAACCCTGTCCTACTTCTAGACTTGTTGACGACATGAGTTATTACATTTTCCTCATTGTTTGAATTGAGTGTTTTGCTACTTAAAGTATTAGAAATCCACATGATAAAAACAGTATTTTTACAAACTTCCCTGGTTATTTTATATGTGGGAGCTTTGGTTGCCAAAGATAGTTACATTGAATTACAATTAATTTTTATTTTTATCTGACAATTTTTTATAGACAGCATAGATGTTAATTTTTTGAAATGAGAGGATAAAGTATTTTAATTTTAAAAGTCAAATTTCTGTTACATCGCAGATACTATCAATCACTGTCAAAATGTCCTACGGAATAAAAAATAGTTATCAGTTTGTTTTCCACCAAAATTCACATAGTTTGGGAACTACAAATTCAGCTGCTAATAAAGTTAGCATAATTTCACAAACAAGTGAAGCAAGCAAAATATCTTTTTTAAAAAATAGGATCAATCTCACAGTCAGTGAACAAGAAAGAATAGTGATGGTGGGGATTGTGAGAAGAGTAATATACACCCTGTCTCAAGAGAGCCATAGCCATGGCCCCATCCATTTGTGGCTGCACAACTAATTCCAAAATTTTACAACACTTCATAGGCCAAATAAAATATATCTGTGAGTAGAATCTGGCCATTAGTGCCTGAATTTGTGACCTTGCTTGACAAACTCTCTTTGGGACTATAGAATGTATTTGTGGATCATCTGTGCATAATAAGTTATGGCGAAAAACCCAATTAGGGCAGAAATTGTGAACACTGAAACCAGTGATTTTGGATTCAAGTCCCAACAATATTATTAGGCAAAATTCAAAGCATGATAAGTCTTAAAGCTGGGTCCTAACTTTAATAAAAATGTGATTATAGTTGTGCTTTTTTGTTTTGAGTTGAGGTTGCACTCTATCACCCAGGCTAGAGGCAGAGGCACAGTCAAGGCTCTCTGCAGCCTCAAACTCCTGGGCTTAAGTGATCCTTCTGTCTCAGCCTAATGAGGAGCTGGAATTATAGGCAAGTACTATCATGCCCAGCTAATGGTTTTGTTTTTTGTTTTGTGTGTGTGTGTGTGTGTGTTTTGTTTGTCTATTTGTTTGTTTGGTAGAAAGAAGGTCTTGCTATGTTGCATAGGCTAGTCTTGAACTCCTAGACTTCAGCCTCCCAAAGTGCTGGGATTACAGGCATAAACCACCACCCCTGGCCTGAATACAGTATGCTAAGATTCAGTGAAAGCTAAAGTGAGCATGTGTCTACTCTATAAAAGACCCTAGCAAATTAGAGGTAAATAAAACACTCTTTAGAATTGAAGATTACAAACTTCTTCATCAATAATAAATTCCTGAAAGAGAGCCTGAGACTTGTCACCTTTGACCAGCATGCTTCCTTAATTACACATGAAAGACACATACTCGACATCTGTCCAATAAGTGGACAATAGACACAGATAAATGGTTTCCAAGATGAGTAAAAAAATATCAATTTTTCTTGATATAGTCATTTATGGGTAGGCAATGAGAAATTGATTACAAATAAAGGAAGCTTAGATTTCAAGCTTTTGATGGCATTTTGGTGGATTTATCAAAAAAGCACAACAGATTGAAAAATTCATTACTTTATTAGTAAAAGTATTTTGACAGCATTTAGAAAATAATCTGGAAATTTATTCATATGCTGTTCTTTCAGTGTACCCATAGCTCAAAAAGAAGTATGCAAATTCTCAAACACTATGTGAGAAACATGCCTAGCCATCCTAGACCAAAGGCTAAAACACATGTATAAACGCAATCCATTGACCCTACATGTGCATATCTAAGTATGTGTGTCTTGTGGAGAAACATTACATTTGGTAACAAATTGACTTACCATTTTCCAAACCTTTTAGAACAGTTCTCTATTTTAATTATAAATTACATTTGTGTAAAACACACATCTCTTGTGAGTGCAATAACTCTTTTTTTGTTGCCACCTTCATTCCCACCACCACTTTCCCACCCTTCAAATTACTTTTTTTTTTCTTGTAAGCTATTTGTGACCTTGACTATTACCTCAGGAGAAAAGTTTGAAGATGTGGTATGAAATTATTGTTCCAACTAAGAAATAAGCAACAGTGTGTTACACGCTGAAAATAGGCTATTTTGGTAATATTAGGATAGTCATTTAGAAAAGACTTAGAAACATATATTAAACTAAACTGGGCTAAATGTGGAAGCCACTTGAATTTTAAAATGAACAATTTCCCTTGTCTCTCCCTTCACTGCCCTTGGATATAGTAATTGTTGCTAGTATTGACCCAACGGAGATACAACCATCTTCATTGAGCCCCCTGATAAACAGGAGACACTAACACACACAACTACATATCCCTGGAAAAGCCTCCACTGGACCTAGATAAGAAATAGGCTCTGCTGAAACTTTCTAAAACCCAGAAATGTATCTGTTCCCTTATTCTATAAAAAACAACTGCTTTCTTTCATGTCTTTGTATTAATTTTATGTATAATGTTTAATTAGGTCTTGTGAACCAGAACTCACTGAATAAGCAAAAAACTGTATCCAACTGGAAAGTACACAGCCCAAATGGTTCAAGGTAATTGTAATTTAGAAGACTGGCAGAATTGGTGTAATCTGAGCACCAGTTTATGACAACTTAGGGGAAAAAAAACTGTTTAGGATCTAAATTCTGATTAGGAAATAAACTGAGAAATGGTCATAAGACATGTAGTCACTATTAATCAACAGTGGGAAAAGATAAGAAATTGTATGTTCTATTGCAAATACTGGATGGAAACTCTGCTAAAACAAACAAGTTTTTGGTGGATACACAGCCTGGTCCCTGATCCCATTGTATCAGAATAAAACTCCTTACTTCTCCCACCTCTTTGCCTCTCATATTTGATTGACCATGAGGGAAGCAGTCAATTGTTGGACCAGGCCTTAACAAGTGTATACTGTGACAGTCAACCCAGATCTTTCTTTAGGGTTAGGCCCAGTCATCCTCAGACCAGCCTGGAATATCCTCTGCTGATATAGCCCTTGGCCACAAAAAACTGACTTACGCAAATGACCTTAAGGTATAAAGGCTGAGTCCCTTGACTCAACTTGTAACAATTTCAAAGGGTCAATCTGGCTCAAGGATACCTCAGTCTCAGCTTCATTGGATCCACTCAGGTCTCAATTGCAACCACATTGCAAGTAAGTGAAACCAGTCCAACTTCCTAATAGAACTAAGGCTACAAGTTCTTTGTTTTGGGTTTTGTTTTGTTTTTTTAATAAACATAGAAATGGACCCTCTTAAGACCTCCAAAGAGATCAGTGGTGAGGCCAGGGTTGAATCAAAACCCTCTTCCCCAGCAGTCCTCTGAACGTCAGACCCACATGGCTAAGAACAACGGAGAAAGACGAACCCAGGTGGAGCCTGGACATCAGTCGCAATTGGAGGGTTCCACTCCAGGATAAGCCTGGCTGAGGCACCACCTGCCAGTACCTGGGAAAGAGACAATCCCACACCTCCCCACTGGAGGGGATTCCCCTGATCATATGAGAGCAGGAGGGACTGAAGCTCCACCCTCTCCCACTGCCCACTCCTACTTCCCTGGGCCAGACACTGGAGAGATTGTGAATGAGGCTAAAGCTCTGCAGAAGACAGAGGAGGAGTAGCTGAGAGAAACAACTACAAAAACTGTCACAAGAGGGCAGATTTGTGTGTGTTTGTTGGTTTTTAAATTTTTTTATATTTTTCCTTTGTGCATGTATGTGTATGTGAGGGTTCCATCTACATCTCCCCCACCACTTTTTATTTTTTCTTTCTTTCTTCATCTTTTTTCTTTCCTTCTTCTTTCATATTTTTCTTTTCTGTTTATGTGTGTATGTGAAGGAATGAGTATTCATCTTTCAACTTTGTTTGTTTGTTTTTGCTTTTTGTTCTCTTTTTTTAGTTTAATGTGTGTGTGAATACATGTATGAGGGTTCAATTTGAATTCCTTTTTTTCTTTTCTTTTTATTTTCTCTTTTTCTTCTCCCTTCATTTTGGGTTGAGCTGTGTGTGTGTTTGGTTTTCCTGGTTGTTTTTTTTTTATTGTTTGTTTGTTTTGTTTTGCTGTTATTTAAGCTTGTTTTGGTGTGTGTGTGTGTGTGTGTGTGTGTGTAATTGGTTTTGGTTTTTGCTTCGGTTTCTGCTCTTGTTGTTCTGTGTTTTCTTTTCTTTTTTATTTTTTTAAGTTTATATCCATCTTATTCCATTCTACTTTTCTCTGTTTACCTCATTACTGTTAGTGTATCTTGGACTCAAGGGGTACACACATGTACCCATTGCATTGTCATATAGAGTGGTGGTGGGGAGTGGGTCTCAAGGAACCCATACCACAATAAGTGAAAATTGTGATTTGCAAGTTGTTTATAAATCCTAGTTCCCATCCTCCACCTTATTCAACTCTCAAAATTACAAGAGACAATAAAGCTTCCTACCCACAGCCCTGTTTCAAAATGGAACACACTTATAGCCCTGATCAGGAAGGAATAGAAGGATGAGCAAATATCAGAAGTGAAAGCCTCTCACACTGCCACTGAATAACAGAACTAAAGAGAAAAGAAAAAGCTCTGTCACAAATGAGGAAAAATGAATAGAAGAACACAGAAAATTCCCAGTGTTAAGAAGATAAAATGCCTGAAAAATTAGACCTCAGAGCCCAAACAATGAAGTAACCAACAACTGGCCCCAGAATACAGCAGGGATTAGGGAATGGATGGAAAGAGTGAATAAGACTCAAGAAAGACAAGATTAAACACCAAAAGAACTTGTAACAAAGATTTTGACCATAAAAAATTTCCTCAAGGAAATAAATAACAAGATGATAAGCATTGGAAGCAGAACTAATCAAGTAGAAGAAAGAATCCAAATCTAAGAACTTGAAGACTAAACATGGAATTAAACTGATCTATAAAAAGCATAGAAAGACAATCAGATAGAAAGAACAAAACCTCAAGAGAAGTACCATTATCTCAAGAGGCAACCCTACACCTGATTAGTATCCCAAAAGAAGAAAGGGAAATGAAAAACACCTTGGAGAAATATTTCAGGAAGTTATCCAAGAATTTTTCCCCATCTCACCAGAGATGTGATCATTCAAACACAAAAGATACAGAGAACTCCCACAAGACATCAAATGAGAAGACCAACCCATAGACAAATAGTAATTCACCTGTACAAGTAGACACAAAAGAAAAAATCCTAAAAGGAGCAAGAAAGAATGGTCAAATCACCTACCAGGGAAAGCCAATCAGAATAGCAGCAAACCTATTGGCAGAAACACTAAAAGCTAGAAGTGACTAGAGTCCATATTCAAAGTCCTCAAAGATAAACAATTTACCAAGAATCTCTTACCCAGCCAAGCTCAGCTTCATCAGAGATGGAGAATTAAAATCTCTCCAAGTCATCCAATTCCTAAGAAATTATGCAATTTCCAGACCACATCTACTGGAGATGCTTAAAAAGTTATTAAACACAGAAGAAAGAGCTGGGCTCGGTAGCTCAGCTTGTGATCTCACACCTTGGGAGGCTGAGGTGAGTGAATTGCCTGAGCCTACGGGTTCGAGACCTGCCTGGGCAACTTGGTGACACCTCATCTCTACAATAAATCAAAAAATTAGTCAGGTGTGGTAGCACGCGTCTGTAGTACCAGTTACTTGGAAAGCTGAGGTGGAAGGATAGCTGGAGCCCAGCAGGTTGAGGCTGTGGTGGCTGGGAGCAGCCACTGCACTCCAGTCTGGGCAACACAGTGAAACTCCAACTCAAAAAAAAAAAACACAGAAGAAAGGAAAAAAACGAATGACCACACACTTCCAAAGAGAACAGCAGAACACAGAATCAATAGAAAATACATTGTGACTGGAAACTCCAAAACACACACATACATCAACCAAAAAGTTAAAAGAAAAGCAACTAACAAAAAACTTTATAAGAACTTTATGACCGGGATAAACAATAACATGTCAATAATCAGCCTGAATATGAATGGACTAAATGTATCACTGAAAAGACACAGAATGGCAAACTGGATAAAAAGCATGATCCAATTATTTTCTGTATCCAGGAAACTTATCTCACCACAAGGGACACACACAGACTCAAAATTAGAGGATGGAAAATGAGTTTCCAGATGAATGGATCACAAAAGAAGGCAGGAGTCACGATCTAAAAATCAGACAAAACAACCTTCAAGCTATCAAAATTTAAAAAGATACAGAAGGACACTACATAATGATAAAAGGTTCAATCTATCAATAAGAAATATCCATCCTAAATGTATATGCACCTAACATAGGAGCACCAGCATTTATAAAGCAACTACTAAGCAAACTAAAAAAAGATATTGACTCTAACACTATTATAGTTGGGGACTTAAAAACCCCACTAACAACCCTAGATAGATCATCAAGGCAAAAAATCAACAAAGAGATCCAGAACCTCAAGTTGATGCTCGGCTAAATGGACTTAATAGATACTGACAGAATATTCCACCAAACAACCACAGAATATACATTCTACTCATCATCACATGAAACATACTCCAGGATCGATCACATCCTTGGCCATAAATCAAGCATAAACAAATTCCGTAAGATTGAAATACTGCCATGAACCTTCACAGACCACAGTGGAATAAAAATAAATATCAACAGCAACAAAATTCCCCCCAAATCCACAAAGACATAGACATTAAATAGGATGATGCTGAATGACTTACTGGGTCAACACAGAAGTCAAAACAGAAATTAAAAGATTCCTAGAAACAAATGAAAATGAAGAAACATCCTACCAAAACCTCTGGGATGCCATGAAAACAGCTCTAAGAGAGGAATTTATATCTCTATGAAAACACATCAAGAAAATTGAAAGATCAGAAGTTAAAAACCTAGCAAATCACCTAATGGAACTGGAAAGATAAGACCATCAAAACCCTAACTTTAGCAGAAGAATCCAGATCACCAAAGTAAAATCCCAAATACAGGACATAGAAGACAAAAATACAGAAAAAATTAACAAAACAAAAAGCTGGCTCTTTGAAAGAATAAACAAGATTGATGGACCCCTAACCAGAATGACCAAGAAAAAGAGAGAAAAAGCCCAAATAAGCACAGTCAGAAATGCAAAAGATCAAATCACAACTGACCCCGAAGAAATGCAAAAGATTATCAGAGA